>CM052344.1:4618058-4696402 GCA_028455595.1 Lasioglossum vierecki | reverse complement strand
GGTGACTACAATATATGCCATACAATAATAATAAATTATTATTAATTTGAATAGTGCAGCCATTTATAGTACTGTGCCTACAGTAAGTAGAATAGTCCAGCAATGGTCAGACAGTAGTACATAGCTTCCAGCCAGCATTACTAACGTTATGAAGCGATTTATTATTTAATAAAAAATGTTGTAGAAGTTGTAAATTCAATATTCATCATGTGACATTTTCAATTTGCAAGTTTATTAATTTTTAATGCTGCTACACGAGTGTGAAAAACGTGTCTCCTATTGCATTTGGGGTGCATCGGTTAATAAAATGAATAATGAGGTACAACATTGAGCATAATAAAACGTTCATAGTTAACAGGCTACTATAATATATGTCACAAAATAATAATAAATTATTAATTCGGGTGGTGTAGGCATTTAATAAGTGATACATCGAAGTGTACACGCGTGAAACAAGTTCCAAGGAAAAATTGTGCAGCAAATCCTAGTTAGGCCCGTCCCAGCGACAGAGACACACAAGTGGCCCCATAAAATCGTGTATTAGCAGGTGGAAACATATCCGCAGCACAGCGCGTTTCCCAGCGCCGGTAAGATTTGTGCATCGCCGGCTAAGAATTGCCATTCAGGCCATTTTGGAATGAATTGTCGAGGACATTACGCCGGGAATTGTCGGCGTAACCGGTGGAAGGCGTTCCTCAAAATTATGGCCGCATCCTGCGGTATACGGGCCGTGTAGCCTGCCGTGTGAAGAGTTCAAATAAATTTCGCCGGCTTAGGCGAAATCCTGCCGAAGAAAGTAATTCGTGTACGGCTACGATCCGGCTCGTTTCTCCACGAAATGCCCGGTCCCGCTAATACTTCCTCTAAAATCACTATTATAAGCTGATAGAGCAATCTCCGAGCTCAAAAATGAGCAAAAAATAAAGAGTCACCTAATTATCTATATAAGAAAGTCTCCGGAAGGTTTTGTATGTTGTAAAATAATTTTTGTTTTCGCTTAAAAATTGATTTCGTAACACTGGAAAATATAAAAAATATAAAAATATACACAAATTGTTTGCAATACAGCAAACCTTTCTAATTGCAATGCAAAATTTTATACGCTGGAACAAATCTTCCTGATACAATGTTTGCAAAACATTGATGTTTAAATACAGTTTGTTTTTTTAGAAGAGTGATTGATGATTGGAGTACCTCGATGCCTAGTATTTTACAAAGAAATTCGACCTCGTGAAATTGATAACATAAACTACCCCTAATTTCGCACACTCCACCCGATGTACCGTCCATTTTGTGCAAAATCTTCGCGCATCGCGAAAAACAACAGCTCTTCCCATCAATCCCGAGTTTTGTTTTCCCAGCGTTTCCACTCGGCCGTCGCTTTTTAAACTCGGAGCATTAAAAACATCGTTATCCCCTCCCCGGAGTGTGGGTGGGGAGGTGGAACGGTCGGTAGAGAATGTAATTAAGTGCAGTCCAAGATTTAGTGCTTCTGGGAAGCGGGCTCACCTCCTCTCGAGAAGACTCGAGTGTCCTTTTAAGGGTCGGGTTATGAATTTAGCGAAGCACGCGCGATGATAGGAATTATTCGGCGAACTTCCGCCGCCTAACTTTCATTTTCCCGCCGACGAAAATTTATCAGCGTGGGTGGGGCAGGCCGGCCACCCACCGCTAGGACCCGTAGTTGCCTCGTTAGCGATGTCTGTCAGAACTTGCCGACGGTTTTAACTGACGTTCGAAGCTGATGTTAACCGCTCGCCGCTCCAATTTGCAGAAACAAACGACCCGGCCGGGCTGTTCAACTTCTCCACGGTTTTTCTTTCAGCTGAATATTGTATTCGGTGCCCGACCGTTGTTATCGCTGATAAACATTCCACTGCGTCTGTTACATGAAATTTCCATAGTTGGAAAAATTTTATATAAAAAATATTTAACTGCCTCGAAGGAAATTATCGAATTAAATACAATTTAGTCGTGCTAAAAGTAGAAGTTTCAAGCTTTAAAATGAGCCCAGGTAGAACATTTTACGACCATTTTCCAAAAAGTTATGATTATTCGAAGTTCACTATTTTTCGCGGAGCACAAAATCAATTATCTATTGCATGCGCCCCACGTTTTTCATTTTAAATCTTAATCTGTACTGACTATCTGTACGAGGTTAGGAATCTGTATAGGACTAGGAAAAGTTATTTTATACTTTTTAGTATGTTTTTAATATTTATTTTTATTTAAAGTCTTGTGTTAATACTTGTGTCACTCTTTATTAATATTTTATATACTCACTAAGCTTTCTGTAAATTTCACTTGGTAAACAAGTCTCTAGTCCGAGTCTCTAGCTCATCAGGAAGTTAGTTTAAACTCAATTGCAAAATTTGTCACCGTGGTAAAAAGAATAGAAAGTAGGCGCGTGGACTTGTGAGTGTACGAGGTGAATTTAAAATATAGAATTTATTTCTAATAAATTTTTGGACGCCCTGTATAAATGACTGTACATCAGTTAGGTAGTTCATAGAAATGTATATGATATCATGATTGTGTCTGCCGCGTGCTTGATAAATTACGAAACTTGAATATTAAATTACAAATTGCCGGCAACCAACCTCGAGCAATTTTGTTCGTCCGGATTTAGCAAAACGGAGGAAGCGTGGTGAGGAATTTTTAGTTGGAGGTTCGAGGATCGTAAAGTTCACGGGAACTTGCAGAAATTTCGCAGTGCTCCGACGAAAATAGTCGAATTAGTTTCATGGCCGAAGGGAGTAGTCGCTCGGACAGCGTATAGTTGCGCAGTTAATTCGCCGGAAAATTCTGAAGACAATACGGGTTTAATTCGCTCATTTGCATTTAGTAGTTTTCCGGGAAGTTATGTTTCACTCTCTTTTACGGCCCCGACGTGCTCGCTACGAATTCGGCTGCCGAGAATCGTTTGCGAGAAACTGTGACACTGTCGAATACTTGTCAACGATTCTTGTTGCTCCGCAAACTTTTCACGGTTGAAATTCGACAATGTTTCCACGGTTTAAAATTGGGAATAGTGAGGTAGTTCGGAAGTTCTTAAAGAATATTCACTGTGCCGAAGCCATTGAAATTTAGTGAATTTGTTCGTATATGTATTTCGAGAATATACTATAGTGAACGTTTTAATGATAGATATTTATTCGGTCGAAAGTGTTTTTGAATTTATACAATATAATAACAATTAGACTGTGTATCTTTATGCATTTATGAAAAATTAGTAAAATATTTGAAAAATTTGCTTTTAATGTAACAAAAAATCAAAAGGGATGAAATCAGTGTTTCTGTTATTCCTCTTTCCACAATCCATGCAGAACATTTTTATTTTGGCCTATGTATTTATCAATGTTCAAAGAATTCACGATAATTTTTTCAGTTAAAAATATTCAGTTTAATTTTATAAAAAAAGACAAAATCTGTGGATTTGTTTAGTCCATGTTCAAAAAGCATACAAAAATTTGTTTAATTAAAATTATCCATCCGATTGAAAGTTGCAGCATCGTAATATGAAATATTACAAGTAGATAAAAAATTGCGAAAACGTCAGGAATGAAATATTTAAAATGACATTTTCGCGATGATACTGTATAGGCTTGCCAACTCTGTTTGACCAATATTTTCCCGTCGACAGGCTCTGGCGAGCCGTAACAGGGGAATAAAATCTTCGAGAAGAAGGCTGCTATCGTTCAGCGTATAATAAATGCCCGATCAGAACGTAAGAAATATGAGCGCAGAATCTGACATCCGAGTATCCATGGAGTTACAAATTTATTGCAACAGTGATGAAATTTCTCGTTGCGCAGGTTCCGTAACGTATGCGCGCCTGTCAGACATACTTATGGCTGCTCATCTTTCTCTGTTAACTCCTAAATGAAATCGATAATACCGCGTGCATTCACCGCGGCCACCGAGGACAAGATGCGTGTGCATTTTTGCAAGATGCACCCAAAATCTATACAATTTCAATACAATTTCATAGTTCCTCGTTTTCAATCGTTCTTCTACAAAATCTTTAGGGATTCGGATTAGGAAATTTGACAGAATTGTTCGCACACGTCTGTACTATTTTTCCGAATTAATTTACATTTTTATGATGTAAATTCCAATAATTATTTAAGCTTGATAATTACTTTCGAATGTTTTGCAGAATATCTGACCAACAGCGATGTATAAAAAATCATGTAGCTTTGTCAAATGTTTGTAAACATGCTATAAAAATTTCTCTAAGATACATTGTGTAGTTCAATGAAAAAAAATATAAACAATTCACACAGTTATAACGACTCGTAAAAAATCAGGAATGGAACTCAAATATGTACAAATTTTAGCAGCTTCGTTTTCATCAAGATCAATTATTTAGTTTAGCGAGAAAAAATTCCGGAACCGACCATTGAACTGTCGACAACGCTTTTACACACCGAAAATAATTCACTGCAATATTGTAGCAAGCGTGGCAACGCTACTACGTTATTAAACCGTTTGCAACAAACTGTTTAACGCTACCTAGCCCCCGCTTTACTCCTCTCATTCTCGGCTCAGTTTCTTTCAGCAATTCCGAAGCTAAAGGACGAACCCTGAGCCGGCACAATTATCTTCGTACTTCGCGATCGCGTTGCAGAAGCAACTTCATAAAAGCCGGCAGATGTTGTCACTGCCTCGAAGCCGGCTCTCCGAAGGTGTATTGAAATTTACTTTCTCGCGAAACTTGTTTCTGTTCAGCGAGGCGCGCGAGCCCAGCGAGTGCATCGAACGCTTTCCCGAAAATAAACGCCGTGAAAACTAGGCTGCGAAAATCCACTCTCAACATCAACTGCGCCCAAATGCAACTACGATGCAGCAAGGTGATCCCAATTCTTTTTCCTCGATTTACATTTTCCCACCAATTTTCAAATAAATCGACAGTGTTATGTGCCATTGTTTTTTTTTGCACTTTGGCAAACCTCCCGAAAGCAACAATATCAGAGGTGGCCGACAAGATTGCACAGCTGCAAATGGTTCTTGTTTCGGTTCCCAAAAATACACTTCGAGCCAAGGTACACTGATTCTATACACTGATTTTCGCATTCATACAATGTAACATTTTTTCTTTAACAATAGCTCTTGTTTCAGTTCTCCAGGTGTATTTAAAGTGGAGCTACACTAATTCCTCCTCACCGATTTTGATGAGCTTGAAATATGTTGTTAAGGTTATCATTCTGAACATCTTTTTCCGATACATGTTACCGCCGTTCGATTTTAGTTTCCGAGATATTTATAAAAAACAATTGCTAATACTATATTGAATTTTTCGTATTTCTGCATCAGAATGTTATTATTATTTACAGTTATTATTATGTATATAGTTATTATATTATTCTGTATATTATACAGAATGTTATTATATGTTGTATATTGTATACCTTGTTATTTATTTTGTGTTTGGTGAAAATAGAAGAGTGAAAATTCAATATAGTATTAGCAATAGTTTTTTGCAAATATCTCGAAAACTAAAACCGAGCGGAGGTAACATGTATAGAAAAAAGTTGTTCAGAATGATGACCTTGACAACATATTTGAAGGTCATCAAAATCAGTGAGGCCCTCAAAGTAAATAATTACCGTTGTCGACGGGGTTGCATACCCGTCAATGGCTCTTGTTTCAGTTCTCAAGTTGCACTTGGATCCAAGCTACGCCAAAGCCATCAGACCATATGAAAAAATAAATTATTAATAAAAATTTAATTTGAAATAAATTGACAGTTCGATGCGCGATTTTTCGTTTGCATTTTGGCAAGTGCACGAAAGTCGGCGTTGTCAGAGGTCGTTGAGAGGGCCACGCGGTTGGCGATGGTTCTCGTCTCAGTTCCCAAAGTGCACTTCGAGTCGAGACACTTCGGTTTAAAGTTGCGATCGTTGTTTTCGTAGACAAGGGAACGGAAAGATGAGTTTTGATCGATCTATTGATCCCGCAACGGGGAATAAGGATCCTCCGAGGGTGTGGCGGGTGACTGGAAGGGCACGGCGACGGTTTTCGAATTTCTTAGCGATTTATGGCCGGCTCAGCACGTCGCTGACTTCCCGGCGTTCCCGGAAAACTGGCATGTGTTACAACTTTCGAAGTCACGATAAACTTGCGACTCGTAGATTCGTCCCGCGTCAGATTCCACTCGTATTTCTTACGGCGAGATTGGATATTTGTTATACTCGGAACGATAACGGGCCCTTCTACTCGAGACTCCTTGTGATTCACGGTTTCTTTGTCCCTTTATTCGTCCTTAAGATCTCTACGAATCGTTCAAAAATGGCTCGCTCTGAAAGTCTATCAGGATGATACCGCATTCGACGTTTTGTTGTTGAGAAAACTAAGTAACGTATCTTGTTGAAATTTTTATGGTGTATGAGGTGTATGAGCAAACTCTGAAATATCTCAATTTATACTTGAATGGAGTGTCCAGTATCGTAATTTTATTATTAATGAGTATAAATACACGAAAATTCTTTTGAAATAAAACAAATAATTATATTATATAGTAGGTATGTGTATTAACAAACACTAGATATCGCTACCACCGCAAATACCATCGTGAACCGTGCAAGGGGCAATGAAACTAATTAAAACGCATTAGGTGGATAGAGAAATTCTACGTTTGATTTCGGACCCACTTATCTCGAGTATTAACAGTTGATAACCGGTGCGATTGTATCGGAGTTCGAAACTGCGGATTGATGAGCATGCCAAGTCTTAATCAAAGGTCTAAATATGCTGGTACCAGCACTGACAACGCAAACGTACACACCGTTGATGAATTACGAACGCAAATGTACAGCCGCGAAGACAACCTTCAGAAATCGGCCTCTATCTGCTGAATTATGTTGAATCACGGCGCGATTTTGAGGCTACAATTACATCGGGGTTTCGATCTTTGAAAATGTATAACAATGAAAATTTTCAAAACTGCGGCAAAAATCAAAACTCATTTTGCAGAGCAAAGCTCGAGAAACATTGCTATATTAAAAAAAGTTAACCCTTTACAGCATGATTTGTCTAATTGGGATGAAAAACCTGAAAGAGGGTTAGTTTTTGTGTTTTATTCAAAGGAAAAATATTTTAAAAAATTGAAACAACATTTTCAGAAAAATAAGCGTAATTAAACATAGTAAGAAAAAGCACATTCTTAGTTTATTATATAACAGATTTGTTAACTGTATGGTATATGATACACTATACAGGGAATAAAAGTTGGAAGTATCAATTTCTGTATCTTGTAAAGGATTTGGAAAGAAAAAGATGACTCAAGTGTCTATAGGGTGAGTTGTCTCGTGCATTATTTGATTTTCGCTAAAAATATTTTATGATGGCACGCATTATTAAATTTGCATGTCCTCAGAGATTATAAAGTTTCGCGAAGTGGAACGTACTCCGTATTTAATAATTTATTGCGACTGCAGTGTAGAAGATAGCGGAAGGAACCAAAGCTTATTTAGTAGACATCTGGGAATATTGCCAGATTTTTCTTAATGTTTTAAGATCAGCTTAAAATAGACAGTGAATACGGATGTACTTGCTTCACAACATTTAACGGTTCATTTTCAACAAAATTTGTCACATTCATCGCCCAAAGCGATTTTACCTATCCATACCAATCCTGCAGTAAGTAGATAAGTCTAGTAATGGTCAGACACGTGCATACTTGGCTACTAAAATTGATTAAAACTGTAGTTTCTAAACGCAGTCGAAATTTTCAAACTGATGACTCAAACTTCACCTATTTTTCCATAGATTACACCATGCAATGCTTCATTTTCAACAAAATCTGTCACATTCATCGCGCAATGCAATTTTACCTATCCATACCAATCCTGCAGTAAGTAGATAAGTCAGGTAATGGTCAGACACATCTATACTTGGCTATTAAACTTGATTAAGACTATAGTTTTCTGAACACACTAAAAATTATAAAAGTGACAAGGTACATACTCTACATCATGTAGTTATTTATGTTCGAAATAGCATCGACATCCTTCGGAAAAAGCTGGATTTTATTTCGATTTGTTCTTTTACCTGCAATTCTTCGATTTATTCGATTACTCCGAGGACACCCGGTACACCGTGTTATTCCACGTCAGCGTTTCCGTGCAATCGTCGGAATCGCGATACAAGAATCACTCGCGTTGATGCAGCCAGGTGTTGCTGCCGGGTGTTTCGTCTTCATGACGAAACTCCTGACATCGCGAGAGTGCAGCCCGAGGGGATGCGCAACGGGTACAATATCGGATTGCGAGGCGGCAATGGATACACGATTATTTATTCCTATCGGGGCTGTATTCCTGAATTTTTGTAGACTGTTGCTCACGAAATTACACTCATCATTTAAATTTTAAGTAGATAGGTTGTAAATGTTCACTTCATAATTTTTACGACATGCCTACTACAGTTTTGACGAGACCGATATGCGGTAAAAATTCCTCGTCATTTGGTTTACTCGAAGAATTACCAAAAGAACAATAGAATATCACTCGTAACAAAAAAACCGATTAACAACGGCACGTATTTGAAGAATTGTCGCGAATAACTCCCAGCTAACGATCGCGGACAGTCGGAAACAATCTCCTTCCATCGGTCCGTCGGGTAGAGGGGATGAAAAACGCAGTAATTCCTGAGCTGAATGGTTTATTAACGACGCCCTTAATTTCGTCCGAATTCGATTAATGCGCGGTTCGGTTAGAGATACGCGTGTTAGCTGTTCCTTCACATGCAGGAAATAAAATGGGTCCCGGAAGGGATAGTGGCCGGGGAGCAAAAAAAAAAAAGAGAAAGAAAAGAGAGAGATCCGAGAGAGGAAGAAATGAGAAAGAGAGAGAGAGAGTGAGAGAGAGAAATTCTGGCCGGTTCAGCGTGGGCGGAGGATTAAAGGGAGGACGGGAAAACCATCGGAAAATGGAGCAGTTGAGCTGAACGAGAAGGAACGACGTGGTTCGTTAACGCTTTCATTGGAGAGCGATTCTTCACAAAGCCAATATAGCCGGGGCTCTGCTCCCTGTTCTCATTTACCGGCTTGTACATAGCCACTACAATGGTTACGTTTATCCGCCGGAGACTTCTGCAGTCCGCGTGATTCGTTTAAGTCATCAACGTCCGATCGAGATACCCTAATGGCGTTTTCATGAGGAGACTTCCCATCCGACCGTTCTGACCATCTTCTATTTTTCTAGGACTCTCCGATGTACCTATATCTTACGTCATCCCAAGACAATTTCATCTGCGTCGGTGCATCGAACGTTGTAGTTTATTGTGCAGTCTGATGAATGCTGCGAAATTCGGGAGTGATGGAACGGGTGGAAAATTGGGGATGTTTAATGCAAATGTTAAATGCAATTTGATGACTTGAACTCCACCTAATTTTCCATAGACTACACCATGCAATGCTTCATTTTCATCAAAATCTGTCACATTCATCGCGCAATGGAATTTTACCTATCTATACAAATCCTACAGTAAGTAGATAAGTCTAGTAATGGTCAGACACCTCTACGCTTGGCTACTAAAATTGATTAAGCTGCTGCCCGACTATAATAAATAATAATAATAATAAATTCTTTCATAAATGCATAAAGGTCCACAGTTTACTAATCAATATATAAATATTGTTTCAATGCTACTTTCATCTCGCATTACAAAAAAACATTACAGGAGGACCGTCTTAATATTTGCACAGTGCTATAACAGCCTCGACAGTGCTAATTAAAAATCGCTGCGAGAACATTTCTGTGGTCGTGTAACAGCTTGGTGCAGCCGCAGGAACGTCTCGGAAGGCTTGGGAGGAGTTGTGATATCGGCAGGAATCGGCGAATGGATGTGATTGATCGACCGGCTGGTGGAAATCAGTGCGCATCGACCGGGAATCGGTCGGAGTTCGAGTGGGGTCACGTACAAGCGTAGAAAGCGGGTCTACAATGGCCGTAAAAAGTTTTTAACCAGACACACCGTGCCGTTTCCGTTTCTTTAACGAAGAACATTCGAAAGTTTAGCGCCGGCTTTATCTGTTCTGGAGTTGAACGTTCCGGGCATTGCAGGAAGAACGAGCCGACACAGTCCGACTCCGGAGTCACTCCCGAATGGCAATCATGGTTTATCGAGCGCGTATTTCGAACGGGAATTTTAAGTAATCGCCGCGGGCGATTGGATTCGCCGGCACTCTGTCTAATTTAATTAACGCTTCACGCTCGAATTTGCTTTGTTACCTTAATGGCGGGCAGAACTTCCACCCTACTCGCCGACGAGAAGCTAAGTTCGGCATTCTCCGGTTCCCGGAGCTTCGAAATTAACGTTGAATGTCGATTATTATGGTTATCGCTGGGAATTGTGTTATCCTTGTGAGAAAAACGCCTTTCAGAAGTGTTTTCGATTGTTCCTCCCGTTTTACAATTTTACAGTTCGCCGGAAGCGAATATGCCGACGCTTCCGCCTCGGGTGACTCGGGTTCGTCTCTGTCGTGCATGTGTCGCAATGTCACGTGACCTATTTGGTATTGACAGAGAGAGGGTAACTGTATTCCCCTCGATTTCCTCTGACTAACGATACTGGTTATACATATAGTGTTTCGAGCATTTGCCACAGATGGTGCTTGCAGGTATTGCATGGACTGATCATCTAATATAATTCTCTGTACTTCGCCTGTGACTCGCAGTCCACAGTATCGCAATATTGCAACAGAAGTCTCGTATATAAGTTACGTACATATAAAATGCGCACAGTTTATCTATCAATTTACAGTGAATATATAAAGACACATTCAATTTTTCGCGCACGTCTGACTCTTGGTTGAGCAGTACTACTGAATTCTGAAAACCTCCTTCGATATCGTATGCTCCGAACACAATAGTCAATTTTCGAAATTTCTGGAAATTTTTCACAGTCTGGCTTCACGTTGAGTTGCATCACTGAATGTGGGAATGCGAAACCAATGTCGCCACATGTATTTCGGTTACGGCGATTATCGAGAGCTACGAGGCCACGCCTCTTGGGGCGCATTATACCATGGTAGTGACGAGGCCACGCCCCCTATAGTTATCCAGTGGGAGTGGCGATACTCCATTCACAGAATTCGAATTTGTAGGAAAGTCAAAATAGCTAGCCTTCTGTTAGGACTGTACCACAACATGCAGAGATTAATTTGTTTTGAATTGGTCCACCGTGATCGTGTGTATCGAGAAGCTATATCAGCTTCGTTGGAATCGGGAGCGAAGAAGCCACGCCCACACAAAACAATTTGTACAAGTGAATGAAAAGAGAGAATTTCGTTTAATAATTCGTATAGAAATAGTAATGAAAGCCCGCCCCTCAGAGTACTCCCAACAGAAGAAGAAACGAAGCCACGCCCACTGAGAATATTCTGCACAATAAATACACTGATGCAACACTCTGTAATGCATTTTATGGATACAATACAGAAATCAGTCTTTCCATTGGACCCTAAAGAGAAGGGCCTACGAGGCCACGCCCACTCAGTATAATTTACAGAATATCCCTACGAAATTATTTAAATATCAAAGACACTATTAATATTCAAAACTCGAAATGGAAACCGAGTGAAAAGAAAAATAATTCGAACGGTGTATGAAGCTCGTCAAAATTTATTCGTCTATCAAAGGGGAACAATAAAATGCTTTTTCATTGTTCTTGAATATAAAATAAACTACCTCTGTGCACGCATGCATGCACAGGGCTCGCTGGCATCGACGGCAATGGGAACAAACGTGTGCCATTATTATTCGTGGAAGTTCAGGAACGTTTCAGAATTGGCCCATTTCGAGAGAGCTTTTCGTCGACGCGAAACCTATCCCCTCCCTTCCCGTGGAAAAGCTGCATAACGCCGTATCTGCGTTATCGGGTACGGGAAGCCGATAAGCGGGCGACTATCAAAATTTATCGGCAGGTTATTTTTATCTATTTAAACGCCACGGAGCTGGTCTCTCCGGCGCGCGCGGCATAATATCAGTCGGTCCGATATTTCAAGCGGCGTCGTAAAGCAAACCGTGAATGCACTCTTGCATCTCGGGTCTTACCTTCTGAATAGTCGGACATCATTGTGCGCTGCTTATAATGCGGGTCTTTGTCGAGTGTTTCCCATTGTCCACCTCGCGGCCGCCATTTATTCTTGTCCTTCGCCCTTAACGGGTTAATCTCTTCGACGGCTACAAACCATTGTCTACTTTTATTAAACCTGCGACCATATTCCCAAACTATATCACGCTTTCGGTCATCGAAAATATCACGTTTCACGTCACACCTCTGTACCGACTGCTCCAACATTCGTGGCACCACCTTTAGACAATTCTACATGAAAAACTACCACCATTACATAGAATAAATTTTTCCCGTACGACGCTTCATCTTCTAACAAAAACGGTTTCAAAATTCCGGAAGCACCATTCACTGTTTTATCATGAGAAGAGTCAAGTAGAAATAGTGATCTATGGTCAGACACAATGTCTGATGAATAGTGGCAGTTTCTACTGAGACCTACAGTAGAAATAGTTAGCCATGGGTCAGACCTATTTTGGGTTTCGAGAACGATTTTCCGATTTTGGAACTACTTTTTTTAGAAAATGGAGCATCGTACGGGAAAATTTAATTTTACATTATCGGTGTAGCTTTCACGTAGAATCTTCTAAAAGTAGTATCACGTATTTTCGTATTTTACGAAAAAATGTACTCTACGTTTTCGGCGCAGCTTTTCACGGAGAATCTGCCTACGAACTTTAAAGTAACTTCGTTAAGCCATTTTCGTTTGGCGAAGGAATTGATCGATACGGCCACGTGTTATTCTGAGTGGCGAGACTATTTTAAAACGGCTTCGAAGATAAGTGTTTTCTTTTATTAGAAAGTAAAATAGGCGGATAGAATCGGACACGGTTCAGGTAGATTCGATCCGGTTTCACGTTTTTCTTTGTCCGAGTGGACGGCGCGGCGTCGAGTGCCTTCTTTCATCCCACGAATGTTGTTGAGCCCTGATGGAAAACAAGGGAATCGATTATTCCTTCGTATAGCTTGAGGTAGAATTTTTTTCAAACTACGGAATGTGTTCGTACGTGTGAAAAATTTTTATACGCTGTTATTATTTCAAATCGAGTAATTGTTTATACACAAAGTAGGTAGGTTTAAACAATTTCTTTACAATGGTTCCTGGGTGGATAATTGTTATAGTTTTAACGATGGCGATATATAAAAAAAATCATAGTATAAATATGTGACGTAAGTTTCATTGAGATACATTTTTTCGTTCAAATTTTTTATGGAGAAACCAAAAGTTCTATCTCAACGATATGCTACAGATTTATTAGCAGAGGATTGGATTATGTTTACGCATTTTTATATCTGACTTCTATGGAAATTGGGATAAATCGTGAAGAAGACTTCAGTATGCATAAATATGCCACAGAAGTTTCATCCGGATATCTTGTTTATTTTAGTTAAAGAAACGAATGGTCGAAGTGTAACTTCCGGGCAAGTTTTATCACATTGTTTAGTTTGAGGAAATTCGCGGAACGTGGCTTCGTATTAATTAAAATTTGAAAGTCAAATAAAATGAAGACGAATGATATTACAAGGTTTGAGATTCGTGGTTTTTCCGACTGGCGCGAAGGAGTGGAAGAAGCCTCTGGTGTTTTGCGGAATGCGTCTTCCAGGGATGCAACGGTGGGCAGCCTGCGCGCACGCATACGTTTGCAAATTTTATCCGTGTAATTGAGGTTTATGGTTAGTTTAGCAGCCAGGTCGGCCACCGTGGGATTTCCTGAACGTGCGAGAGCCCGCGTTCCCGCTAATTTGAAATTGTGCGCGCGTTCTCGTTGCGAATATAATTTGCCCGGCATCGATACTGGTTTCGCCGCGCCCTCGCCGCTGAAATATGCGCCGCGAGCGTTCCCGAAATTAATAAATCGAGTTTAGAGATTCCGGCCAGGTGCTCGTCAACTTCGGAAAAGTCTCCCCGACCGATTTTCTAAGGCGAATCTTCGTCAATCGTTTCTCGAAACCTTCAGCATTCTTCACCAAAATGAAATTAGAATTTACTTAACATTTACTTAAATTTTATAAATCATTAAGTATATTAATTCAATATTAACGATAAAACCCTACTACCATCGGTCACACGACCGGCTCCAGATTTTTTATTCCACTATTATTGATATTATAAAAATATTTTTTATAAATATTCTAATTTTTCTGCTAGACGAATAGTTTTTTAAAATTATAAATTTTATATGTAAAAACATACTGTTCTTCATGGCATTCTGGTGTCTTGTTTTATATGGCTCACCCAGTACATATACTATATATTAATTCGATATTTACTCAATCTAAATTCAGTATACTTATTCGTTACCGAGTCTCTCCGTTTCTCCCTCGATCTGAACGCTCAAACAGACTCGCACCCAGTGGCGCGTTATAACTGATTGGGCCCTTGGGCAAAGTAGAATTTCGGGGCCCCTAACCCCAACTAAATAACTTCTAAGTTGGAAGAAATAAAACAATTGTAAACACATCTACGTATTTATTATTCTATAAGAAATGAAATAAAATATTTTATTTGATACGGTAAGTGTTGAAAATAAAATAATTTATTTGAGGCAGTAATTTTAAAAAATAGTATTTTATTTTAAGAATATTGAAGATATTTGGACTTTGTCTTCATTTTCAATTTTAAATACTATTGCTGAAAATAACAAATAAATAAAATAACTTTAATTAATTATTTTCGAAATTGTATATCTCATTTAAAATACTATTTTTTAAAGCAAAATAAAGTCTAAAAAATATTAAATAGTATTTGAAATATTTGTTTCACCAAATAATTGTCCATCTCTGCATTACACGCGTCACAGAAGCTTCGGCCCGAAAGTAGCGCCGAAATTCCAAGATCCGTCGAGTTCGGCGCTCATATTGGTGATCGCGGGTCCAACGCGTCTGATCAGGTCAATATCAACAGGACTGATGAAGCTGTAGGTGGCGCGCGCGGGACTTCCGGGCGCCGTTAATGAGGCGGGTATAATTTAAAAGTTCCGAATGAGACGGTGACAATGAACGGGGGGCCCCGACTATCCGTCATAAATGAAAACTTTCAACGTTGAAACAGTGAATGCCGGTAATTTGCCCGGCAGAAAAGACTCTCGAGGCCGCCGCACGGCGAAACTTCTGTCGCGCCTCTCCCATCCCCGTGGTGCTTTGTTATCGTCGCTCGTTCCACGCACGCACGTATTTCTCCTGCTGGAAAAATCGCGAGACTCGTTGCCGGGCGAATTTTCGAGGTAATTCGCCGAAAACATTTCGGTTCGGGTATTATTCCACCATGAGAGAGAGAGAGAGAGAGGGTGCGCGTGCGAAAATGCATTTAAACAATTAGACGGACCACGGAAGAGAAAGAAGAAATCGCTTAAAATTTACCGTTCGGCTTCCGCAACGCGGAAAATTCGCTCTGCGGATCTGCGGGCAACGCATGTATTATTAAGCAGACGACTTTTTTCGTGTTTCGACAGCATTGTAGTTACGCCGTGGCCCTTGGGAGACCGTGCTCCCGGTACCGGTTACGCGGTTGAAATTGCTGTTTTTACGGTGTAGAGCTGTTTCTTTGACTCCCAACGAAATGAAAACTCGACCGTAACTTCGCAAGGGTTTTTCTTGATGAGCGCTTAAGATAGTCAAAATGAAACGAAAGGCTGCCGGCAAATGCGTGTTCCCACCATCCGGTATAATTTTTTCGAAATTTTAACGTGACATCTTTGAAAATCCTTCTTTCCGTATAGGATGGGGAGAAAATTTCTTAATTACACGATGTATCCCACTGAAATCATTAAATTTAATATTATTGAATTTTTTTGATTTTTAATATTATTATTGATTTTTTTTTAAGGTGGTTCGGAACCCACCATAAAAAGTAGGTCCCGTTGGATTTAATTGAAATTAGGCGATAGGTGAAACTGGAAAGGGAGTGGTGTATGGACTTGAAACCCTAAGGGGACCAAGTATCTTCCTTTATCCTTTTTATCCTTTTATATAAAAGATTTTTATACTCCCGAAGAAAAACATAGTACAAGCAATTATGAATAACTGGGTTACCATCAAAAAAATCCATGGTAACCCGAATAACTTGGTTTCACAAGACTGAACAAAGTGGCAGTGCACAGTGACAGTGTTTGTTAAAAACATCGTTCGGAATTAATGCAGACGGAAGGAAACAGGACCCCGACTTATCCTTTATGCAACTACCACACCACGTTCTATACACAGAATTTTTCTCGGTTAAATTCTGCGAAAATGACGTTACACAGGAGTCTCCTGAGCCCGCATCGGTAGAACGTTCGCTTCCTCGGGAAGATAAAAGCGAGTTAGTGAAAAATCGATAATTATTTTACGATAATGAACGCGCTAATGCCCTGACAAAGCTATTCGAAAGCCTGTGGGGGCTCCGCTGAAGCAGTAGACATGGCGGAATAAGAGAACAGCACCGCTCCAGTTTTGTTAGCCGGTTGTTTTGCTCGTGTCGGTTCAAAGAGAAACAAAGAACGATTGTATAATGCTAATACCAACTTGAAGAGACACGTACATTGGGAATCATAAGTGATTTCCCAAGGGATGTTTCATCGTTCCTCGCATTCCGATTCTTGTCGGTGGAACGAAGACGGAGAAGGGAAAAGACGACGTAGCTCGTCGACCGAGTGCCGTCGGGTATGGGAGGGAGAGGTAGCACGGACCGGAAGAACCAGAGGAAAATATGTCCTAGTTGTAGATAGGCGAGGAAAAATAGCTGAGACATCAGAGGCTCGCAGAACGATGTCGTTGCCCCATGGGAAGATGAATGTACGAACCTCGATGCTGAAAGACGAGACGCGAAAACTTTGTTTGAGCACAGACATGTTACTTGACTCAGGAACGCAACCAGAGCACCGTGTATTTCCTTTCAGCTCGTGATACTGTGTACACCAACGCCACAAGTTACTTTTCTAACGATACGCGCCGCAAATTTATGGCGACTTTCTATTTACGATTTTTGAGGCGCGTGCGCGCGACCGTGCTGGTTCAAGTAACGACGCTGTGAACTTCCGCTTCGTTCAGACTTACGAAGCCGAGCAAAATCGTGTTTGTACTACACGATGGCGGAAAGTATTGTGCGAAAGGGAGAGCTTGTGTTACATTTCGTTATTCTGAAATCAATTCTGGTAGGGCTCCTTTAATTTCTCTGAAATTCGTTTCTGTATACGACGATGGTAATGTTTATACGTTATTGGTGAGACGTATGGATTTAAGGAAAATTTGGAATGTCGTACATGGTAGGAGTCATTGTTGTGTAAAAAGAAAAATTTTTACATTGCTCTATTTTTACAAAATTAATTCTAAAAGAGTCACTTCTTTGTTCCTGTTTCTGCTTATAACATTGGTGAGGGGCATTTATTATATCGTTCTCAACAGTCATCGCGGTGAGAGATTTGGGCCTAACAAAAATTGGGTGTATATTACATGGTAGGAGTCATTGTTGTGTAAAAGTAAAAATTTGTGTAATACCTAATTGACTCTAATACCTAAATGACGCTGTTCGACAGTGCAATCACAGCTCAGAGTATCAATAGAATAATTCATGCAGCTGTAGTACGATCCTCTCGGCTATTCTGTTTAAATCCCTTTAAAAAGCCGCCTGGAAATATTTTCAAGTCTCCGTTTGTGGTTTACGCGCGTCGAATATACGCGACGACAAGAATGCTGGCATCTAAATATCAGTTAGAAACGTGATATCGCTTTAAAGTATTCATAAAGAAGCACAACCAGAGCGGAACTTATGGCATCGAGGTTCTGTCCAATCTTCAGCTAACGCGGTCCGCGTGAAATTCCATGAATTTCGAATGCCCCCGCCATGATAGCATCCCGAAGTACGTGTTCGCGGATACGTTGTCGTACGAGCTGCGGATACGTTTCGCGTATCACACGTTGTCAGCCTGCATATAAATAATATGAAATTTCCTTTCCATCTTGCGACATTAAAATCGAATTCCGCCGGCGGAGCAGCCACATAGTCCAAAGAAATTGTTTGACGAACCTTTCACGTTAAAACAAACTCAGACTGTCCGCCACTTCTTTGCAATTAGTAACAAATTCGTGCTCAATTGTTGCACACATTTATTTTCGTTAGCTCCCAAATTGTTGTTTCAATCCTTTTCTGGTATAACAATTTCGAGATATTGTTGCAAGATGAAGAAATTCTTGGGAACAAGTATAATTGTGTGGTTTTATTGTAAAAAAAATCCCAAAGTCAGTGTAAGCTAGAATCATTGAGAAACGTTTTCTGAAGGCTGTGAGTAATTGTTTATCACATGCAGAATTTCATTTTTTTCTCGGTAGAAAAATTTCTAGGTATTATTAAATGTTAATGAAATTTTTATAAATGAGTCTGATAATAAAAGGTTTCCTGGTTTAATGGTAAAAAAGATTTTTGAAGTCAGTCTAAAATTTCAAACATTGTGCTGGTACATCTCGTAAAATTAAGGTATAAATAGTTTCAGAGGGAGCTATTTGCCAGCGAAACGTTCTGCGTTAAATATAAGAATCCAATTCGAGAAATATTAACAGCAATTTAAGTTAAGTTAGAAATCTCTATTCCAAAGTTAAGAATATACATCTCCCGTTGCCTCAAAGATACCTTCGTATACGTGCAGTTTATTAATTCATATCACAAAATGGGAAAACTTCAACCTGCGGAAACTGGAAGTGACCTTTTTCTAGCAACTACATAATTTATTGGCGCATCAGAAAATTTTCTAGAAGCGACGGAGATACTCTTTTCACCAGGAATGCAGGCGCTACTTGTTTAACTTTCAAACGCAACGAAATTTTTCTTTCGAAATCGTAGAAACGCTTCCGCATGGAAAATTTAACTTAATTGCACCTTGTACTCTCGAGCAATTACTCTAGACTGTCGGAGCTTCAAATAAGCTAACGACGAATTTATTTGATTAATTTTGCTATGTGTTCTTTACGCACGCATCTCTCACTCGGATAAATCGTAGTGAAAATTAATGACGCCTTTCTCTGGCAATTAGTTCTGGAAAAATGCCACGAGGAACAACCTCTTCCTTTTACATCATCTTGACTGTTACTTTGTAGTGTGCAAACTTATGTTGACCAACCATAATGACAGTATAAAATTATATAACTGCCACATTACCAGTGTTTTATGCAGAAATCAATTTAGAAACAATGAAACGGTCTTTTCTATAATTAATTTTGAAGAAATAGATCGTAGTAAATTTTTTCCTTTTGCACAATGTTAACGACTACCACGTAGTACATACTTAATTTTTCTTAGGCCCATATGTCTCGCCGTAATAAGAATAGAGAATTGTATAACTGCCACTTTACCAGTGTTTTATGCAGAAATCAATTTAGGAACAATGAAATGGTGTTTTCTACAATTAATTTTCAAGAAACAGATCGTAGTAAAATGTTTTTCTTTCGCACATTGTTAAAAGGTACCATGTACTACATACACCAATTTTCATAGCTGCCTAATTCTCACCCAAACAAATCTGTCTCCAAAATTCTAAACTGCTACAGCCCCAACCCCAAAAATTCTCCCGAAGATCCACTCTCGCAAATGCTCGTGTTCATTAACAATTTAGCTCCTAGGAACCTTACGAGCCAAGACTTAGAATTCCGATCGCGTCTCCGACAGTACAACTAGCACTCGCAGCGATCAACGATCGCTGATAGCTCTTGGCGCAGCGAGCCTCGATTCCCCGAGGGAAATCCCGTTTCCTCGATCGCGGAGGCGCCCTCCTCCCCGGCGATCTCTCGAGGATCTACCCGAAAGATCCATCGAGCTCTGTGACGCGGCCGCGTCAACGATATCGCCGCCGGATAAACGTCGATTATCGTGTTTTAATTAAACCTTTATTATCCGCCGACGAAAACTTGTTATTGGGTAATTATTCCGCCGCCAGGTAAGACTACTTAGCCAGGCACTCGTTGTGGTGCGCCGGAGTGGGCACTTAAACCTCGGTGTGGTTCGGCTGGAGAAGCCACCCGTTGTCAAAGAAACCGCCCTCCGCACCCCCTAGCCGCCAACCCCCTTTCATCCCCCTTTTCCCAACGCCGTCTCATTCCACGTTGCTTTCGGACGCCTGCTTACCATCGTCAAACTTTAAATTGCCAGAGAGTATTCGGGGGTGTTAATATTGTCCTGGGGGACTTGATCCGGGCTCCTGGACCCCATAGACACCCTACACTACCTTCTCTAACCCTCCGGTTTTCTGGGACCATGGGCTCCATGGGGAAATGATTTTTGAGAGAGAGCTGCTGGCCAGCCAGGTCTGGGATTCAAATGATCTAGCTAAATAAACAGAGAATTCTGTTAGATGGATCTTATTAAAGCTGAAGAAGGAAGTGCTAGTCTAATTTCTCTGAAATTAATTTCTGTATAAGACGGAATATTGTTATCATTATGATCATTATCATTGTTATCAATATGAATTAAAATAAAGTATATATATATATATATAAACATTTCAATATAAGACGATGGTAATGTTTATATAAATTAAAAAATTCGGAATGTCGTACATGGTAGTAGTCATCGTTGTGTAAAAGGAACCATTTTTACTTTGCTCTATTTCCACAAAATTAATTCTAGATGGGTCTTATTAAAGCTGAAGAAGGAAGTGCTCGTCTAATTTCCCTGAAATTAATTTCTGTATAAGACGGAATATTGTTATCGTAACTGTGGTTGAATGGAGGAAAAGTTTTAAGGATTTGTAACCCGAAGGGAATTAAAATAAAGTATATCAATATAAGACGATGGTAATGTTTATATAAATTAAAAAATTCGGAATGTCGTATATGGTAGTAGTCATCGTAGTGTAAAAGGAAACATTTTTACTTTGCTCTATTTCCACAAAATTAATTCTAGATGGGTCTTGTTAAAGCTGACCATTTGTTCAGAAACTGTATAATTAATGAATATTTGCACTCTATTATTTTCTGAGTAAATGTTTAAATTTTTTAAAATTAATCTCGCAACTTCTTACAGCCATAGAGAATTTGTCTCCTGTTCACAGGATGTTTTCCTTGAGATACGTATATCGCGTACCAGTTTCTTCGAACATAAAGAGCCTACTCTAATCGAATGGCGCGCAGAGTCGGGCCACTTTTGATCTCATAAACCGTTCATCTGGGTCCCGTTTTTTAACGATTCCAAACCGCTGTGCAGGTTCAATTGGAGCACGGGTTCGCGCTCGCCCGGCGAGAGAGCCGTTCGTCCGCGTCATTGCAGTCGGTATAATGCGCGATTCCGCGGCTGTTTGCGCGTCGCGTGTAAACCGGTCGACCGTGCTGATTTATTATTCGTAGGAAATTTATTATTTGCACCTAGCGCCGTGGACCCCGCGTGTACCTTTCGCCCCCCGCGCACGCACACAAAGCCCTGCTTTGGAGCTTGCTGGCACGGAGAGAGATCGGACAAAGGGAAAATCTGTCGCGCGATAAATTCCGGAAATCAATTCGATTTGGTAGACGACGAGAGGCGCGGCGCGCGCGACGCAACCATCGCGTCGCATCGCTCGCAACGATGCGCGCGATGCAACGGGTCGGGGGTACGCACTCTAATATAATGGGAACCGAGGAACGGCGATAAATAATAATTATTGCAACCGAGCTAATGCGGGACGCGGCATCGGGCAACCGCACGAAAATATAGCCGCCGTTGAGTGATAATTGCATTTCGGTGCCGGTGTTTCTGCAATTTCCGTTACACCCTACCCCCTCCTCGTCCTCCTCCGAACAGGAGGAGGAGGGTTGAGAAGGGGGTGAGGAGGCATTGTTCTTCCGGCGACCCATGCAACGCCAACGGCCCCTGCAACGCCGCAACAACGCCCACCTGCAATTACCGCGATTAGACGGCTCCTGTTCTTACCAGGCGCGATGCAACGGGTATTAAGCCGATGGTGTGGAAGCTCCATAGTGCAGAGACCGGGATACTAGGGCAACTGTACCGACTACTGCGATGTCGTGCAACGATCGTATTTTATTTGAATATCATTCCTAATTCATCGTGAAATTGGTGGCCCTCAAAACCTAATACAATATAACATAATATTAAGGCCGTTTAAACGCGAGTCGATCACCAGTCTAAATAACGTAATAGTATTTTAAATAGTAAATAATAATCATATTTATTTTAATGCATGTGTACAATTTTGAAAATAAAATATTTTATTTGATGCAGCTATATGTTTGAAAATAAAATAATTTATTTGAGGCAGCAATTTTTGAAAATAGTAGTTTATTTGAAGAATATTGAAAATATATGTGGAATTTGTCTTTATATTTGATCAAAGATAAGATCGCCGTGGCCCTCAAAACCTAATACAATATAACATAATATTAAGGCCGTTCAAACACGAGTCGATCACCAGTCTAAATAACGTAATAGTATTTTAAATAGTAAATAATAATCATATTTATTTTAATGTATGTGTACAATTTTGAAAATAAAATATTTTATTTGATGCAGCTATATGTTTGAAAATAAAATAATTTATTTGATACAGCAATTTTTGAAAATAGTAGTTTATTTGAAGAATATTGAAAATATATGTGGAATTTGTCTTTATATTTGATCAAAGATAAAGAATTTATCAAAGATTTATTAGTGGCCTTAAAAAATTGTAATACTACTATATCCAGCTCATTGTGTCATTAAAAATAAATTTGATTTCTCTGCTTCTTCTTTTTGGCATATAGTTGATGTCAGTTTACTTTTGCTAACCTTTTTTCGCTGTCCAGCGCGGATTTTAAAGGAATATTTAAAGAGCAGTGATTACATCGTCCTCATTAATCACCTGGACTTAGCAAAATCTTAGTTAAAAGATGAACCGGGGGATATTAGCTGAATCTATCAAGATTGTACGTTCATTTATCAAGATCTGAAAGCTAGCCTAATTCGCACTGGCAGTTTATCAATTACTATCTCGCTCCAAAAGTAAAATTCTTCTTTTAAGCAGCACGCACAGTAGACTGAAAAAATATTTTTTAATCGTCAATATTTGAACTGTGATAATATCGTTGAAAAAATAGTGTACATATACCTGGACTCATTTTATTTATTTTTTTATCTGAGGCATTTTTACATGATACAGGGAAACTAAAAATACTTCTACTTTTTCTAGATGCAATAAAAATTCAAAAGTGAAATCAGTTAAATACAGATATATGCATTTATTACAAGGATTCATTATAGACAATTATAATAAGTTGTAGTAGACACTCGGTCCTTTATTTATTATAGTACTTCATCTGCAGTACACTCCACTTGAAGATACACTTCTCAAGAGATAGAAACAGTTAAATAATGACAAAGAAAATTATTACAATGGGTAATTATAGTCAACTAATTGACCTTCTTAGCGTCGCCAATTAGAACCACCTCGACCCTCTATTTAGTATAGCATTCTTTCTCAAACACAACAATGTCCCTTTGTTCCCCCCTTCACGACAAGGCCCACTACTCAAAATAATAAAGTAATTTGATTTCTTCTGATTTGAATATGTTTGTTTAGCGGCTCTAATGAAGCTTTGGACGTTTGTTAAAGTCGCTGTTCCCGCAGCCGGAGATTAGCAGGGCAACAAAAAACATTGACCGAGATGTTTACTTACTATTTTTGCATTATGATCCTTGAGAAATATTCATGCTATTTCCGGCACTCGTGATCGTCGAGTGGCTCAAAAATGAGATACTTCAGCCACAACGAACTGCGCTTTCCGTGTTCTGCTCGCATCTACTCGAGACACTAACCGAAAATCTACTGGGTGAAAATGCACAATCAGGATTCGGAATTCACCATTTATTTTGCCAGTATCAGAAAATATAATCACAAACTATATTTTATAGGTACACTGAATTATGTGTAACAAACTCAATTTCGATTTTTCATAAAAATCCATGAATATTGTTGAAATACAGGCAAAACTGTGCAAACGTATCTAATCATGAAATCCCTTAGAATTTATAGTCAAACAATGTTAAAGTCACTTACATATTTAAAATATTTCAATTTTTAAGCCGTTCTTTTCTCAAATCACTAGTCCACTCCCCACTTAATTTTCCTTAGTTTATCCAATTTTTTCATATTAATCATTTCAAACAATTTTATTATTTATTTACAATTTTATAATTCTACTCTACCAACTGTTCGAAATTCCTCTAACTGCAATTTTAGACTTTTCCTTAAAAAGGAAGTAAATGTAACCAGCCAAAAAAAACTACGCTTACCCCCTTCCTCATAAAAATTCTCCAAACCGTCCCAATTGGAAAATAATTTTTTTAAAAATCACTACAATTCAGAGACGCTTTATTTACACAATCGGACGCACTCCATAGATCGCTTGGTACTCAATGGTCCATCGGTTATCAATATTCCCCATTAATATTGTTTCTATTGCACATTCCACGAGGTACAGAGCGGAGCAGTGCGTTACTGTGTCCGGTCAAGATATCACAGCGAGCATAAAAATATTTCTCTCGCTAGTTTATCGAGGAAACGCGTTTGCGAGGGTGGTAGGATCGGACTCGCTTTATAGGGTGGCCGTCATCGAGACGCGGGACTTTCTGTTGTCGGGGCGGAGACTTGAGACAAATCGTTGTCATTCTGCGCCCCGTGCTATGATTTCGCGACGGCCGCCATCGACTACGACTGGACGTCGTTTCCGGAACGATCAAGCATCAATTTTTTCTCGGGGAAAACTGTTTCCGGCCGGCGTATCGCGCTTTAAAGCCTTCCATCGTTTCGGGATATTGCCACGGTTATTGTCTGAATAAATTGAGAGACCTGCCGCGTGTCACCTTCGACCCGAATCCACCGGCTGACCCGTCCAGAGAATCAACATAAACTGCATTCAACAATAACATTTATAACGTCCTCTTCGTCTTCAAATTTCTTTGGGATAAACTGATCCTACGACTTTCTCATGCACAAAATATACGATGAGTGTAAAAAATATTCGTACACCCTTTTTACAATTGTACCAAAGGTCCAGACTTTTTGTAATCAACAAAAATTATAAATTTACAGCAAAGTGACATGCAAAAATAAAATAGGCATTTTTTAAAATTTCTATCCAGGCGCTTAATGAAAATTTAAAAAATATATATTCATACACTGTGCAATATTTCACATAAAATAACAATTTTCAAACGAGCAAGGAATTTTGAAACAAAAAAATGGAGTTAAAATTAAATTATTAAAATATTTCAACTAATCAAGTATTATTGAAATTTTTTAACAATTTTTTCCACGATGTTACAGGAGTTTACAGATTGTCAATTTTTTAATAAACAATAGTGTATATCTTGTTTTGATTTATTGATAAGAAAGGTTGAAGTAATAATTCTGAGTTATATCAGTTCCTCAAAATAGAAAATATTAATCGGATATCATACTTCAACAATGTAATTTTTTGCATTTAAAATGTACATATATATTCTTTATACTGAAGCATCACATAATTTTATGCAACAAGTTGTACATTGATATTAATTTCCCTTTCACGTTAAAAAATGTGGAACGAACCAGGAGAAATTTGATAGCTCTGAAATAATAGCAGCAGTGGCCATTTTGGAGATTTGCAGTTAAAAACCATATTTTTTACAAACGAATGAATATCATGAAATTGTATATTGATATTAATTTCCCTTCCACGTAAAAAAGATCCTGAAAATTGGAAGATCGATGCAGTAGTTAATAAACAAAAATTATAGTCGGAATTGGTGAATTAAAGCAAGTGAAAAACGAAATGGTTATCGAATTTTCTATGCAAATGCATGCAGTACGTAAACAAGCGTCCGTTGATTATGTATGCGCGCGGCGTAGAGCAATAATTGTGAGTAGGAATTAATAATTAATTCACCAACATCCGGACAACAATGACATAACGTTCGACTGAGTTTAGAGTGCGATCGAATTGCTATCCCGTTAACGAACGCGATTTATGATTATGCGACGCGATGTTTTTAATAATTGATTGGGCAAGTGCTACGAAATGCTTAACGAATCCTAATTAATTAATTTTTCAAATGTCATCCGGTTCCGCCGTTCGGGTATTTCCAACGCGTATGGCTTTCTGAAAATGTTTGTGGGACACAACGCTGACAAGGTTACTTCAATTTTGTATAATATTAAACACGCTTGAAAAAAATATACAAAAAATAATTGTACTTAAAGTATAATTGTATTTTCTCTGATAGACTTGTCTCTTCAAAAATAAAATTAGGGTTGTTTGTGATATATCCAAATATCATTGAGAAATGGATACGCGAAATGGTTTAAATTTTATATGTCGAAGAAACATCAATTACACAATTTATAAAGTGCCCTATCATTTTTCTCCATTTGTTATCTCATCTACTACTTATCTACTTAATAATCTATCTGGACTCATTTTAAATGGTCAAACGTCTATCATGACCTCTGCTCAAGACCTAATTGTTAACTTAATTTTACAAATTATTATTGCAAATTATTTTGTCAAAAGTGTAACGTCTTGGAAACATTCAACCTCTTCCCAAACATTTTCCGTAAATTATTTGTCTCAATGGCACAGAGTAGATAGTTTTCTTCCTTAAAAATTTCGTCAACTCCAAGTTTGAAGAATGCTGTTTAAGTTGAAAATGTTTCCTCGTGACTGAAACCAACGTGGAATCGAGGAATGAAGTTCCCTTTTCAAGAACCGTTTCATCGAATCGTTTATAACTTTTAATTGGGGACACTCCGGAAAGTTCATTGTCGCGAGAGCATTTCATCTAATTTGCATATTGGCGAGCTGAAAAGTTCACGAATGAGCACACACAATGTCCATGGCATAGAAATTTTGAACATACATTTCAAGGTTCCGGGAACAAGTTTCAAGTATTTACGGCGCGAGTAATAACTTTTGAAGCAATCTGACTAATTGATCGTTGCATGAAAGCTAGACGATACAGAACTATTCCGGTCTAGCTACCGAGAATCGATGTGCACGTGAGAGTTTCAAGCTCGCGGAAATCGAGTTCCACGTGACGTCACCGCTCCGTCATCACGTTATAATAGTGCAAACACTTGTTATTAAGCATAATACATATCGTAGCGATGAATTCAGACAGAATTGCATTCACCTCTCCATAAACTGCTATGTTCGAAATCAAAATATATAATCATATTTTCTACAAAAAATATATTTCGTAATATATAAAAATGTATATCATCATATATAATTCAATATTGAAATTCTAAAGATGTTTTCCACTAGAAATGGTTCCATAAATATTTTGTACAAAAAATATATATCATAATATACAAAACATAATAATATATAAAAATTTATATCATCATATTTTGGTCAAAACTAGCCTCTTCCAAATAATCATATATAATACAATATTGAAATTATAAAGATGTTCTCCATTAGAAATGATTACATTAATATTTTGTACAAAAAATATATATCATAATATATAAAATATAATATAATATATAAAAATGTATATCATCACATTTTGGTAACAATTAGCCTCTCGCAAATAATCATATACATATAATATAATATTCAAATTATAAAGATGTTTTTCATTAGAAATGATTACATAAATTGATTTATTCAAGGACATATTTTTATCAAAATTGTGAGAAATTCAAATAATTTCAATATCAAAGAAATTCTACAGTGGAGCCTGCTGAAATTACATAAAAAAGATCAAATTTTTCTTGACAGTTTGTTACATATAATTTTTTCATTTGTTTTTTCATTATTTGCGAATTCTTGTAACTTCGTTACAAGTAAAGCGCAGGGGTGAGAAACGTCAATCATCCCAGGCGCCATTTTGGAAGTTTCATTGAAAAAAATTATACCCCTGTAGGAACAGGGTTGACGAATGTCGTAGAAAAAAGCTTGCGTCGCATATCTCTTTCGATTTTTCCTAAAAAAATTCCTAAACAAACTCGTTTCCCCGAACAAAACCACCCCTAAACTTTAAAAATTCGTGTCGCAGCGTAGAAGCACGCTAATCCCTCGTAATTTCGACGCAGTGGAAGTCCAGAAAAAAGTGCATCGAAGTCGCTATCGATGAACGTCAAACTATTTGACAAAAGTGTCAGATAATTTGACAAACAGGAAAACCTTTAAAAATTGTAAAACGTTCCAAAAAATCCATTTAAAACCACATACGAGTGGAATAACGTGCGAGTTCCATATTCTACTCGAAAACAATTACTAACCTCTGTATCTAAAAAATCAACTGTCACAAAAACCTTCACATCTCAATATCTCTTTCAATTCCCGTACAAAAAGAATTCCCAATTACAAGTTTCTTTCCCGAAACGGAACCAAACCACTCCTAAACTTCAAAAATTCATATCTCAGCGTAGGAGCACGATAACCCCTTGTTATTTCGACGCAACGGAGGTCCAGAAAAAGAGCATCGAGCTCACTATCGATACATGTCAAATAACCTGACGTATCAAACAGGCGAACCTAGAAAAATCGCGAAAATCCCAGGAAATCCGTTTGAAACCATTCGTACGAATAAAATAAGATGAACGAATATTAGAATTATTAAAAAAAATTTACTGCTTCTCACCTAAACAATCAACAAAGTTCCCACGTGAAACCTAACATTGATATCTCTCTCGAAACAATACCCTGAGGCAACGCGATAAGCTAACAAACCCCTATACCCTAAAAATTCATCTCTCGGAATAGAACCATAATAATCGATTGCTATTTCGACGCGATGGGAGTCGAGAATCAGGGCATCAAGCTCCGTATCGATGGATCGAAATATCGGTCGGTGAAATCGCAAAGAAAACCAAGATTTGAATAGAACAGCTCGGTGAGTGTGCATAAATGTTATCGAAAAGTTGGCCTAAATACCCGGGCGGCGCTTTAATAGTTTCGACCGCGGGAAGTTGATCCTTCTAGAAACACATTGTGGATGGGGGGAGGGGGTTGTGCCCGGGATCGATCGTTGCACGGCGGAAAGAGAATCACGCAATCCGTGAGAGCAAAACGATGCTGGCAGGATGATCCCGCGGAATCAGAACGAAAACGAGGATCGCCGGTGGAACGGGTCTCTGCACCAGTTCGTTGAACCCTGGTTGGCCGGATGCCTAACCACCGTGATGGGCGTCGATTTCACCGACGAGACTGCCAGTAGCCCGGTCATTTCGGCTGCAATTACCATGATTCCACGGACAAAGGAAAAAGAAGCCCGCAGACTCTGCCATTGACATCTGTTTGTAAACGAGGAAAAGAACTGCAGTTAAGACGCTCGGACGTTTACGGCTCTACCTCCGCCCGATTTTTATACTGTCCACCACACGTCGCACAGCGGTCCTGCTGGCCGACCTAAAAGTTCAGTCAGATTTTAGCACCATTCGGAAGTTTAAGCAGGAAATTCCTTTTCTTTTTTGGTCAAAAAATCGATCTTCTTTTTACAGGTACTTGTAGTTTAACTTTGTGGGAATGTCTCTGTAAAATTATAAGCCAAAAGGCAGAAGATTTTCGATGTTATGGATTTTTGGAACAAGGTGCAGTATTTTATCCATACAAGTCCCCAGCACGGGTCTGCTGAGGGACATTTATACTAGGGACAGTATTCTTTGACTTTTGCCGAACGTAGAGAGAATGTAAACATAGCTAATTCAAATTTCCAACTTCTTTATTTTTGAATATTTTTTAATGAGACTTCGATGACCATATTTGTGGCATTTTTCTAATTAAAAACATACTAAACATGATATAATTCCGATGATATTTACTTGTGTAATAGATAATTAAAGTTTCGGGCGCGAGGAAGGATAGCGTATGGGGAACACTTTCCTTGCGCTCGAAACTTTAATTGTCTAATACACAAGTAAATATCATCGGAATTATATCGTATTTGGTATGATTTTTATTATAAAAATGCCACAAATATGATCATCGAAATGCCATTAAAAAATAATGGAAAATAGAGAAGTTGCATAGTATCATATTTTTCGGCACACTCCGCAATAGTGGGGATAGATCTGGGATAGGTCTTCAAATTTATTTGCAGTGACATTAGCACAATTTGCATAACATACACCCCTATCAAATACCATTTCACTACCGACTCTATACAAGATCATAGACAAAAAACCAAGATGGTCCTTAACTCGCAAAATCTTCGGTTCGTTTTAGGAAACAGTATACACAAACATTTCAGGAAAAATTCAACCAGCAATAATTTCATCGAAAAAAATGATACAAAAATCTGTGGTACTCGCGTCAAAGATCAAAGTGCGCGCTTTAGTCCAACGAACCGTAACGAACTTTTCCCAACCAACGCGCCACTTCCGAAAACTCGATCTCGCGTCACTCTACAGTACTCTACACACAAAACTGTCCACAAAAATGTCCTTTCGGCTAGTCCCGGTGTGTTACCGAGCGAAGCCCGCTGGGGCACAGGCAGATATAACCGAAAACACTCAGCGAAATCGGCCGTGTAAATATTTGTCATCGAATTAACCTCCAATTCCCGGAACTATTCTCGCATAAACGGATTTCCCTTGAAATCGTTCGATAAACACCGGTTGCCCCCACTCCTCGGGCGCATCTGAACGCCTTGATTACTCATTCTGCTTCAACGTCGAGGCAGAAGTTGCCGATACCGTTCTCCCTCCTCCTTTGCATTTGGTGCGCGTGCTGTCAGCCGCTTTCGATAGAAATTTAAATGAAAACGTCCTTCGCGACCCCCTCCGATACATATCGCCGATAACCCGGGCAGGACGAGTCGAAAGAACAGGGAAAAAAGAGTGTGCTCGAAGGAAACGATAAGCGCGCAAATATTGGCGTTCCCGGAATGGCAAGCTAACAGCCACCTCGGATACCAACGAGTCCTCAAGAGTGCTTTTAATTCTGTGTACAGCCAGCCACCGCCAGTTAGAAAATCGCTGTTTACATCGACCGGCACCGATATACACGCGCAGTTCTTGCCATAATTGGCACCTCGGGCTACCGAATTAACAGATTATCGCGGGATGCTCTCCGAAGATTATGCTGAATCCCCTGTGCTAGATAAAAAGGATATACCAAGGACCTTCTGTGTATTTTTTTGGATACTTTAGTGACACATGTGACACGTGAGTTTCAACATTTTTTAACTATTTTCGCATGGACATCAATTGATGAAACAATTTTATATACATTCTATAGAGTGTCTTGAACAATAATTTTCACAAATTTTAAATCTTGTTAACAAGCTTAATTTTATTTTTAAAGTAGTTGATGTATTAGAGAAAGATTATTTTTCAAGACACGTAGTTTCAACATTCTTAAAATATTTTTGCATGGACATCAATTGATGAAACAATTTTATATACATTCTATAGAGTGTCTTGAACAATAATTTTCACAAATTTTAAATCTTGTTAACTAGCTTAATTTTATTTTTAAAGTAGTTGATATATTAGAGAAAGATTATTTTTCAAGACATGTAGTTTCAACATTCTTAAAATATTTTTTCATGGACATTAATTGATGAAACAATTTTATATACATTCTATAGAGTGTCTTGAACAATGTCAATAATTGACACAAATTTTAAATCTTGCTAATAAGCTTAATTTTATTTTTAAAGTAGTAGATGTATTAGAGAAAGATTATTTTTCAAGACACGTAGTTTCAACATTCTTAAAATATTTTTGCATGGACATCAATTGATGAAACAATTTTATATACATTCTATAGAGTGTCTTGAACAATGTAAATAATTGACACAAATTTTAAATCTTGCTAACAAGCTTAATTTTATTTTTAAAGTAGTAGATCAGAGAAAGATTATTTTCCAAGACATATATTTAGTTTCAACACTTTTTAAAATATTTTTGGATCGGCATATTAAGTACTAAAATAATTTTATATACATACTGCAGATTGTCTTGAACAACGTCAATAATTGACACAAATTTTAAATCTTGCTAACAAGCTTATTTTTATTTTTAAAGTAGTAAATGTATCCGAGAAAGATTATTTTCCAAGACATGTAGTTTCAACATTTTTTAAAATATTTTTGGATCGGCATATTAAGTACTAAAATAATTTTATATACATACTGCAGATTGTCTTGAACAATGTCAATAATTGACACAAATTTTAAATCTTGCTAACAAGCTTATTTTTATTTTTAAAGTAGTAGATGTATTAGAGAGAAATTATTTTTGGTCCTGTACGTAATACAAAACTGAAAAAAGCAACTTTGCTATATGGAAAGTACAATTTTTTAAATTGAGGTGAGGGGTACATTGGTATTCGATTGCAACCGCGTGGATGAATTCACCTTATTGTTAGCTCGAAGTCTTCATTCATACGCAGAAAATAGCTCTGCAGATAAAAGGAATCCCTCTACCCCCGCATCAGTCGTTAATAATTTGATGAATGTAATTTTAATCGGTGACGCAGGGTGCGCTTTCACGCTGATTGCATCGCGTGCAGCCCCGACACGGCGCAGAATTGAAAAACGATTAAAACGAACGCTGCAAGTCGCAAAGGAAAACACGTTTGACGGGCTTCCCTAACAAACGCCGTTCTACCTGACAATACGGGTCCCTCCGCTGAAAAAGAAACGCTTTTTAACTCGACTGTTTTGTAACGCCCACCCCCCTGTTCCATTGTTATCGATAGAAAACTACGATGCCGACAAAGCCGTGTATTTAAGAAAATTAAAAATCCAGAAAGAATGTTGTTACATTCTATTATACACCCACGCAATTTTAACAAAATCCCTATATTTGCAACTTTACGAAAACTTTTATTAAAGTTCTACCCTTTCATTCCGAGGGAAGTTTGTTGATTTGTTTAACATCCTTGGACTTTTTATTGTTGTCTGAAACTTTCTCCCGGGATAATTGCAATATTGAACAAACAAATTTGTAAAGTTTGAATAATATACCTTCATTAATGATATTGCTAAAAGTTTTATTAAATTCAAATATAGTTTGCAATTTTTAGTAGTTGTAATTGCACGTTCTATAAAGTTTCAACAAAATCACTCCACTGATAAGATTATTAAAAATTTTATGCAAAATTGTCCTACTCTTACACGTAACCTGTACTCTGTACTTTAATGAATTTTTTTACATTCTTCTAGTTTCAATTTTTATGAGAAACTTTTTTATAAAGTAGTTACAGCATTGCACTACATATCTACAAATTTTCAACAAAATCCCTCACTGATAACATTATTAAAAAATTGTATGCACAATTGGCCTAAGCTTATATGGAACCTGTACTTTAATGATTTTTTTCATATTCATCTAGTTTCAATTTTTGTGTGAAACTTTTTCATGAAATAGTTTCAGCATTGCACTACATACCTATAAATTTTCAACAAAATCCCTCGACTGATAAAAGCTGTACGAAAATCACGAATTCATCGAAGAATTCTGTTGGACCTATCGATCCCTCACGATTGTTATCAGCGAATCATGGCCCGCCGAAACAATGAGCAGTGAAAAGGGGGAAAATAGGAGAGCAGAGAGGGGCTTAGACTGCATTCTGTAGTATTCTTTCGATGCCCCGGTGGCGCGGTTAAAACTTTATCAGGAGATAAATTGATACGCGGAGCGCCGTTCTCACGTTCTCCGTCGTTCCGCGTAATTTCCATTCCTCGCGACTGCTACCGGTGCAGCGCGGCGGTTCCCTATTTTCCGAGCGTCTACTCCCACACCGGAGCGGTATCGCACTTAATTCTATTTCGCACACTCTAAACCCACCTAGCCGTCTCGCGAAAACCCGTTCCGGGCTCGTTATCGCGGCGCGATTTTACTCGGCCGCGGAATTACATCGCGCGCGCACGCTGCAAGGCATCAGAAGACGCGAATCTTCTTTCACGATCACGTTCTCGGGGTCCGCGAACGAGCTTCAGCTCGTTTCCCGTGTCGCCCTTTTCAAACGCAGCCGTGTGCACCTGCTAGAGACCGCACCGAGAGCGAAAGAGAGAGGCAGACAGAGAGACAGAGCAGAGGGAAAAGCTTTCCCCGATGAAACGATCTCTCGAAGTAACTACACTCTGCGGATTAGCCGTTCGACAACCCTTTTCGCCGTCACGGCCCCGTCCTTTTTCGAATTAGCTTTTTGATTTATACTACCCCGTTTGCCATTTACATGCAGATTGATGTAATTGCGACCGACGCTTACCTGCAGCTGTGCAATTTCTGGCTTCTTCCAAATCCCCGTTGTTACCCCCTCCCTCGATTTTTTCTTTTGGTTTTGTTCGACGGTATTTGGATCGTTACTTCCGCGGAAAATTTACGATCGAGACTCTGCTGTATTTTCGAAGCTCGTTGCTTCGACCAACGCGAGTTGCATCTTATAACAAATTACCTATTTTGGATTTTTTAGTTCACTATTATTGAAATTGTAAAGGTGTTTTTCATTGGAATTTATTTATATTATTAATATAATATGATTTTATTAATTAATATAAATAAAAATCAAATGCTGTTTGTTGGTGTAAGCGTATCACTTGAGAATGGTGGACCGAATTGGCTAATTTTTTTATTTTTTAATATTTCAATACAACAAAAAGAACGAAAGTCGCAGCTTTTAATCAATATTTTAATAGGAATTTACATTATCGACGAATTACATTATTCTTTGTTTAAACATTTGCAATAGCTTTTCAAAAATTCACAAAACGATCACAAACGAATTAATAGTTTGGACACGACAACTTCTGTCGAATCAGTTAATTGAATATATTTTTTTGGCTCCAATATATGTTGCAGTAAAAATCGCACAAAATATAAATAAATCTAATCGTGTTATTTTTATAACATTATACACATCAGTTATTTTTGATGGTCGGTAAGTCTGAGTTAAGCTAACTATTAACTGCGCTTCTGTAGCCGATGCCAGGAATGGCCATGATTTCTTTTCTCAGTAATTTATTGTTTATGTGTGTGGCTCTGAAAGGACAGTATATTATGTCCTTTGCAGGACAAATCTAACAGCGATCCACTTCGATAAATTTTGAAGTTATAATTAAAGTAATCATTTTAAATAATTTTTTACAACCTCGCAAGGGTTATTAACAACTCGTAGTTACTTTGTTTAGAAATGGTTTCGTATTACATATAGAAAAAAAATGGAGCACGGTTTTTCTTCTCAAAAATTGCAAATTTAAACATCACTGAAAAATTATGATATTATATTTTGGCTTATTGTATTGTGTGAAAGCTGTGTAAATCGCCGTATTTATATTTTCGTAGTATGTGCTTCGTCGAGTTTTTATGTATTTTCCATGTTATCGATTTTTCGCCACTGGAATTCTCATTAAAAAAAATAAAGCTGGAAAAATATCTGCAACGTATCGAAATGTTGGTAACGCTGTCAGATTGTTCCTCACATATTCACGGTACAGTTATATTAGAGAAATGGACCAGAAACGGCGAGTAACAAATGGTTGAACACGAACAACAAATATTCGTATGCACACGTCCAATCGGGATAATAATGAAATACTATGCGTTCGGAAATACAATGTCCATTTTCTATACTGTTTACATATCATAATACCCTGTATTGTTACAATGGGAAACAAGGGGTAGGTGCACGTGTAGTAATAGAGAGCTAAACGATCACATGTTCTAATCATTACAGTTCAACATCGGTTAGCGTGGCATTTTTAATCCAACATTCTTGATAAATAATTGTGAAAAAATTTCAAGATGATCATGATACGTCACTACTGCAAAAAATAGAGATCATGTGACTTTTCAATTTTCTTCGTTCTTTGATTTTTTGCAACCAGCAATGTCAACAAAAAAAGAAAAAATGAAACGATAATTGCTATAGCTATATATCATTACTATAAAAATTTAAAAAAATCTGCCGTCAGAACTCTCCAGAAAACTCGCATTTATTCTCATTTTTTCAAACATTCGCACAGCTTTGTACAATTTTTCGCTAGCTAAATTCTCAACCAAAAAACCTGAAAAAATTCAGGGACAATGCTTATGACAACATGTTACCACGATAAAAATAACCAAGCTTCCGTGTTCAATTCTTTGCAAACAAGATTTTCAGCAACAAAGTCTGACAAAAATTTTGTACAATGACTATATATGTTATTATTTTGAATATTTAAACAGTGTGGCCTTTGAACTTCTCCAAAAAACTTTAATATACTTTCGTTTTCTTATATTCAATTTTTTCAATACTCAGCCAACAAATCTGAAAAAATTCAAAACTGATCAGCCATCGGTCATAAACCAATCCCAGTCGCTGTCACGTTATACTTTGAGACTAGCAGACGCCGATGGGTCGGCGTGACGCGTGTATCGGCGTTCGAATGCATCACAAAACGATCACTGATAATTAATACTGTTTTGGATCTATGGCCGGCAAATAAGCGGCTTTCAGCGACAATGGGTGCATAGAAATATTCGTTATTTACGCTGATAGAGTATCGCAAGCGCGACAGGGGCGCAGAAATCGTCGATAAATCGGCCCGATGCGATGCGGCCCGTTAATTTAATTGAAACGCCGATCGATTGAGAACTGCAGAAATACATCAGTTCTCCTAGTTTGCACCCATCCTCCACCACACGTTCCCCCTCCATCATTGCCGTGAGAGCGATAAATAAATCATAAAAATGTCTATATAAAATATAATCAATAAAAAATAATAATATATCTAATAATAATAAATATCCAATAATAATATAATAGTAATAAATATCTAATAATAATATATCTAATAATAATAAATATATATATATCTAATATATATTTAATAAATCTAATATACATATATATATATTTCCTCCGTCTGGCATCACTGGCCCAACGTTCCATTCGCCCCACTCCGCACGGTGCTGGAATGGAATAGTGGAGGGGATAAGTGGGGAGTTTCGACCTCTTTCTGGCTCAACGCTTTGCCTCACTTCTTCTACGTGTTTCGGGAATGTTTATGGGAATGTGGTATCCATTATATACACAGATATGTATATATTTTTTACTTTACTATCCACTAATGAAATGTTTCTAATTATAAAAAGAGATTTAACCTATTCCAACATCTATATCCCCACCTAACAAAAATCAAAACAAAATAACGGAAATCAAAAAATTCATATCTTCGTATTTTGCAAACGTAAACGGCCCCTAATTTCGCAGGCTCTGCGCGATCATCAATTTCCGCGCGAATCCCCGGTATCGAAAAAAGACGAAATACCCATTCGAAAATATTGGAAAAGGGAAGAAAAACGTGCGTTAGCATCTTATTTCGCCATTCCGAGAAAGAATCGTCGGCTAAGGGGGGGTGGCCGAGGTCGTTTGGTAGGGAATACTAACGAGAATGAAAATCACAGATAAATCAAGGAGGATCCTGGGGCGACTTGGACGGCGAACGCGACGAGCCGAGGGCGAGGCGGGGGGGAATAAGGACAACAAAAGGAAAAAGGCTTAAGCAGGGGCTGTTTAACGTTGTATAAATTGTGAGCGAGCGTACACTCCTGGACATCCCCAGGAAGTGGGACCAGCCTCCGAGCAGAAAAATAGCAGGAGATTTTATCTGTTAATTGCCCGCTCTAAATCCCCATGAAATAGTGCGACCCGAAGCCGATACCGAGGCGACATAAATAAGGCGGCCATAATTACTTTTAAATCGCGGAGCCGGCCGGCCGGGCCAGCCAACCGGCTCGTTGCCCGACCAACCCCCCACTGTCGTCCGTAATCAGGAATTATCGAGGATTCGAAACAAGCGCGAAAGCATTGTCGCTCCAGTGGAAACTCGCCCGCGAGATGCATTGTCCCCGATAACCTTGCGGAGCCGCGGCACATCATCCACGGAATAATTGAAAATAAATTAAAGCGGGCATCTCGGTGCCGGATTAAGCCAGGGCGGGGCCCCTGGAAAATGGTATCAGAAGGCCCTCGGTTTTGCACGATAATATAATAAAACATAAATTTTTTTTTACTTAATTTCCACTAAAAAAATACTTGTAAGATTTAAAACAAATTTTCAGGACTATCTGTACGAGATTAGGAATCTATATGGGATTAGGAAAATCATTTTGTACTTTTTAGTCCGTATTTAAAAACGTGGTATTTTTAAAAATTTATTTTTATTTGAATAATTATTTTCTGCTTTTTCTGCTTACAATAAAATGTATTTCTGAATCTGAAAATGATGAAATGAAACGATCGTTCATGTTCGCTGCTGGAAAATTTGCAAAATGGACTGTATGACGAATTTTCGAAAAGTATAAAGAGGTTCGTACGGTTGTAATTGAAATAGTTTCAGGGTGTTTTTATTGTTTCCCGCGGCATTGTTACGGTAAATCTGCGAAGCGTAAGCCACAATGGCAAGATGGAGGTGCACAGTCGCGGCCGGTGCAGCAAGCCAAGACATTTTAATTATCTTTGGAGCACGTTTCGCCGCGGTGTAACAACACTCGAACCTCGCACCCGTTCTTCTTCAACGTCGTTGCTGGCCTCCTCGAGGCACCCAGTTTTTTCCGTGGGTTCTCCTAGTCGTTAGGCGACCACGTGGGATTTACGGGCGCGCTATACCTCGGTGGAAATGAAACGATACTCTTCGCTCGCTTAACTGAGGCCTCGCTGGTAATGTCCGACAGATTTTCTTCTGTTCCATTTTCCTTGTACTTCGAGTTTGATCGGTGTTTCCCGATTTTCTTTTGGTGCGAGAACGTAATTATTTTTTCATTAGTTAAGAGCTGTTTTAACGTCAATTTGCACTTTCGAAAGATAAAAAATGTTAAGTTTTTAATTTTGCGATCGAAAATTTAATTATTATAAATATATTTTTGAAATGTCACCTTACAGTATAAATACAAATTTCAAATTGCTTTCTAGCATCCTATCGTGTATAAGGCAAGACCCACTAGATAGCCTTACTGATGAGTCCTCTAGTGGGTCTAGGACGAAACACCTCCTTCCTTTCTTTTTCATTGTCTTACTTGATCGAACCTGGCGCCGCAAATAAAAATATATTTATAATAATAAAAAATGTTTAAGGGAAAAAATACGTGTCAAATATTTTTTTGATTTCTACAATATCATATTAAAACTTCATTAAAATAGCCGTCTTACGATTAGGTAACTTCCCTTGTTAGTGCACGTTGCGCGGATTAATTTTTCCAATTATCAAGCCGAAAATTATAATCATTTTCAAGTTTCATCGTATCTATCATAAAGTGCGGTCTTGCGGCTTCCATTAGCGGCCTGAAAACCAATGAAATAATGCACGGTTTCGGGGCGACGAATTTTTGCACGCTCGGCAACGGCGCGGTCGGTTAACGAGCTGTGAACTCGCATAATCTTTGCGCCGCAGAAACGACGCAGCATGCTCGCCAGGTTCCTCGAGTCGTGGGGTGGAGACGCTAGGGTGGAAAGCATACCCGGCGGTGGCTGGATCAAAGCACCCGGGACATCGCCGATTGAAATGCGGGAATCTCCTCGAACGCTCGTGGGAATGATGGCACGTGAGGTGCTAATGTTCCCTCGATGCGAGACATCTATGCAGACGAACCTTGCTTATGGAAGTCGCCTATGGGACCTGGATGACGTCTGTCTTTCCATTAACAATTAAAAATCTTCGTTTACTGCTATTCCTTAACGGTTCAATAATCCTTTACTACTTATCCTATCGTCTTATCGAATGTGACTAATATTAGTCTTTGTGGGCAGTGTGACTATTATTACTAAATTTTAAATTTTTCTACGAGTGTTTGAAGAAAAAGGAGTCAAACATAATTTTATTCTCAGTAGTAGCAGCCATCGTAGATCTGGAATATGTTTAAAAAACCATACTAAATTGTGCAGTCAGAGAACATCACAAAAAAAAGAAACAAAATAAGTTTTCATTTTTGTACTTATTTATTTACATTTTATTCACGTTATCATCTATTGAATGTAGTTAATGACAACCATGGATTTCTTCGTATGGAGAACTTTGAAGTAGAAAGTTTATTCATATACATTAAGTAGACGATAACGTAAATAAAATGAAAATAAATAAGTACAAAAATAAAAAATTGTTTTGTTTATTTATATACTTATTTTCCAGGAATTAGATGGAGGGGACGGAATGTTTGAAACCATCTAAAATGTTTAATCGACGAATCAAACTCATTACCAGTCTTTTATTCATCGATTTCATACCGTGAATTCTGCAACGACCATTCTACTGTTAGTTCCCTGTTACTTCTCCCGGACTTTCAACTCTCTCTCTCTCTCTCTCGCCCACCCTCAAAAGGATACGCGAACTTCGCGAATTTACAGTTCGTTAACTCGCCCCGCTGCCAGAACTGCGCCAGTTCGCGAGCTGAATTTCAGAATTCGTAATTCGCCTCTCTGTATTATTATGACACCCACTGGCTCCCTTCTGGCTGTCTGAGACCTCGGATATGTCCTTCGCTGTGATCCACCGAAACGATATTTTTATAGTTCCCGACAGGACACGGTACCGTAGGTAATTTGAGAAAATTTTTCGAATACTTGGAACACGAGTTTCTCATTGAAACAATTAGGAGAAATAGTCAAGAGTATAATCTTCGATAAGCAAACGGTCTCATTGCGAAAAGTTTGTAAATTTGTTTATAAAAAATTCCGAAAAGTTATATACATACCATATCGAATACTTGACAAAATGTGCGCGGATCTCCCAATTATTTATGGATTCGCTGGCAACTGTCTTTTATGAAACGCATCGGTAATGGTAAGCAGAAAGAATTGCAATTTCAAATGTCACGGATATTGATCGCGAGCAAGTAATTTGTGCCAGGACGTTTTACTTCGAATAGAACGAAAGGGTCTCAATTTTCATGTCGTTAGAGACGCTGCTTGGGGTATTTACCTAATGTTGCTCCTTGTTCTCGGAGAGATCTTTGACAATGACGAATGCACGTTTCCAGACTATCAGTCCCCTGTCGCGAAAATCCGATGCAAAGAATGTGCATCGAGAAACTCGGTCCGAAAGGCTCTACTCTTATTGACTCTTATCGAACAATGAAAAACAACAAACTAACATAAGCATCATTTATTGTAACAAAGAAACGAGAAAACTAACAAAAAGTTTATAACATTTTATTTATTTTCTCGTTTCTTTGTTACAATAAATGGATGTATATGTTATTTTATTGTTTTTCTCAGTACAGTTCAGTTTCAACTCCATAATATTTTATACTTCTAAATTGTGAATGTTTTCTCGAAAGTCGATATCAATATCTCCGATCGGATACATTGTGCCAGAGGTTGTACGATAAATTCCGTAGAAAAATCTGAAACGGTTGTTCGGCAGTATTTATGGGAAGATTCACGTGATCGTTGGTAGTGAGACAGCTTAGTGACCATTATCGGGCTCCGGTAAAATCATTAGCGCGGTCGATGATCCGAGAGCAGTCCTGGTGGGTAGAAGTTAGCCGAAAGACATTGCAGAGTTACCGGTTCATGCAGAATTTCCACAACAAGCCGAGTTAACGAGCTGTGAACTCGTGAACACACCTTGGAAGTGTTACGAGGCGGCTTCGAAGGGAACACAGTAGGAAGTGAACCCCCGTGGTAAATTACGCGTGTATAATGATAATGGCGCGAGACAAGGAATCCATCTGCGGTAACACGTCTCTTCTGCGAGTGTCAGCCCGTTAATAGGCGACTCGTGATTACGAATTGAACGCGCGAGACCGAAGTGCGGCCTGTTTTCGAAATCTTGTCTCGTCGCAGAAGTCAGGCGAACCGGCTCGGCTTTTGCCGTTCACGATCGATTTTACCGAACCGAGTCGACATACAATTCCTCGTCGATCATATTCCCCTCAAAATAACTGGTGAACAGCGCCAACAATTTCTCCAAACGAAATACAAATTTATTTCGGAAAATCATTCTCTCCAAACTTGACTCAACCATCGAATTTTTGTGCGAACAAACAATTGCGAACGTTTTCAAGAAGTATTCCCACAATACAAATATTTTTTTATTCTTATTATTATTTATTACAGATATATTATTTTACATAAGTGTTTACAATGAAAAAAGAGGAAGATACAAGACTACTCGTCTTTATTAGTTTATTTATTTTAGATTTTTTTTAGATTTATTAGTTTATTGCATATAAAATGTCCAATTTTTTACAGTGACATTAAACCGATGCAATTTTGCATACAATGTATACTATCTAAAATTTCAGAGCTGGTGAAAACAGTATTTTAAATAGCAAATAATAAATAATCCTATTTATTTTAAAATATGTGTACAATATTGGAAATAAAATATTTTATTTGATGCAGTAACTCTTGAAAACAAAATATTTTATTTGAGGCAGTAATTTTCGAAAATAGTATTTCATTTGAAGAATATTGAAAATATTTGGACTTTGTCCTTATTTTAAATTTCAATATTAAATATCATTCTAAAATCGAACATTTTGTATGCAATCACCTAATATTTTATTTGATTAGGAAAGAAATTTATTCGGAAGTAGTAATCTCATTGCAAAACGATCGTTTTTTCAGAAAATAATTTCAAAACCCACAGGGATTGTATTTTAGCAATTTTTATAGTATTAAAAAAGGAGAAATTAATTATATTTGGATTATCGAGAAACGGAGGAATTCGTTCAGTGTCGACTATTTCCGGTGTACGGATGCCGAACGAGAGACACATTTTTAGCAGTATTTTAAAATTGTCGAATCGATGATGTCGCGAAAGTTTTAATTGTAGTCTGCCGATTGCATTATTTCTATCGGATCGGGTTTGCTTAAAACACGTGATTAAAGCGACGTGCACCGCATTCGAATTGCTCGCTGCTAACGAGGGAAATTTCACCTAGCAAAAGTCTCGATTCATTATCACGGCGATCGTCCACATTTTTCTCTCGCATTTCCAACTTACTATTATTTCATTTCAGATACTATGCACACTTGCGAATTAAGGATCACACGAAATCTTTAAAAGAATCTTTAAACTGTAAAAATATATTTTTAAAGAACGGTAATCAAAAAAATATATTTTTGTGGAACATTCAATTCCAAAATCTAGTTTTTTTAGAAATGAATTTAATTTATATATTTTTATTATATTATTACATAATATATATATACACACAAATAATTTAAGGGATAATCTTTAAATTAATTAATATAATTTTTATATTATACATATATAGTTAATTATAAAATTTAATAAATTATTATCGGGATCCAAAGAAAAGCAATTAGAAAAATTGAGAGTAACGAGGCGGAAACGTTTATGAAATAGTATGTGGCATCACAAGTAGGATTTCCAGGGAAACATAAACGATTGTGAGCGTAATAATTCGCAATCTCCTCGAGCATATAAAGAGGTTACTAGTCGAGATGCTTGTCAAGCAGTGCAGAAAATATTCCCGCGATAGAATTCGACGTCAGTTCAAGCGGAATTTCCAGCGGCTCGTGATGTCGAGGAATTTTCGCCTAGGCTAGCTGAGGCGCGCGATGTAACCTAGAAAATATTTACGGCAATCTCGAAAATGTTTGCAATAAATATCCATTCTCACAGCAAAAAATATCCATTATCAAATCAAGTAAAAACTTGGACAACTAATGTCTCATAAATGAATTTCAATATTGAAAACTTATGACTTAAACTACCCTTAATTTTGCTGCAATTTTTTTTTATATCACATGGTTGATAATTTTGACAGAAGAAATAATATATAAAAAAACTTTTTAAACATCACGTTTATATTAAAATGTACTAGAAAGTGGAAAATAATTTTTTTCCTGGTTCTCCATAAAATTCCGAGTCCAGTTAAATGATTAATAATACATTTCCCCAAAATTTTAAGCAATAAGTTCAAAATTTCTTCTGTTATAAAATTAGTGTTTAAATAGATAGAAAAGTTTAATATAAATTTAAACAAATTCGTGACTATTCCTACACTATTTTCAGAACAGAAGAAATTTTCAACTAACTGCTTAAAATTTTGGGGAAAAATATTATTAATCATTTAACTGGATTTGCTATTCTATGGAGAACCAGGAAAAAAATGATTTTCCACTTTCTAGTGCATTTTCATATAACCGTGGTTCTTAAAAACTTTTTCTTTATTTTGTAAACGATTTAATTACCACTTCAACCAAAATATTCTGAAAAAAGTCTGTAAGTAAGTTTGTTTATTTTTTCTGTGCTTTCATCTTTGGTCCCACAAGTATGGCGACAAATAGTCATCGAAAGCAAGTGTGTCTACAAAATTTCCACAAAATTAATCTGTAAGGAGTGGTTTAAAATTCGATTGGAAGATTTGCCGCATACAAAAACACAACAACACAAGTTAATATAAACATGGTCAAATAAAAATGGCAGTTGCAACGCCATCTGTGTCCCATTAGCAATCTGGGTGACCTTGGAACGGTGATCGAAATGAGAGCCACTGGTGTCCGACAGATAAGTCCGCCCCGCTGATCACGGCATCACGCCACGGAGCCATCTAGATACTTTAAAGCTACCCCTGTCGGCGTAAGAGTGGCTGGTAGGGGTTGCTACGGGATCTACGATCCACGGGCCTCGAGGAGGGGTGGGGGTGGCAGCTCGACGGCAGTAACATTCTCTTTGGTATGGGAGAACGGTAGGGACGAACCAGCCGCGCGCCACAATTCCATAACGACCTCTCCACCCCTTTACATAGATAATGCCGCCACCCTCCCGCCCCGTCCCTCGTGGCTCCCCGGAGCCGTAGCTCGCCAGCCACCCCGGCAAAGAATTTCCATATGAACCGTCCCGCCGGCGTTCGTTGCTTTTCCCAGTTGCAACTAGGCAGCACGTGGCATTTGCCTCTAAACCAGTTGTCGAACGCATCTCTCGAAAATTCGAGCCGGAGGACACCATCTCCGTGGAAATAAGTGTCGCCTCGTATTATACACGAGATATTAAGAGGGCTTTAAGTGATCAGTTTAATGGCTATCAATTTGTTCAGAAGACGCAGACCATTAGTTTTCTTAAATGGATTAGTTGATAAATTAATTGTTTTTTTTTAATGTCAACAATTTTGGTGAACACAAGCCATTGCATAATGAAATGCAAGGAAAATAAGGGGTGGTTAAGAGATCAGTTTAATGACTATCAACTTGTTTAGAAGACGAAGACCATAATTTCAGTTTTGTTAAATGGATTCGTTGAAATATCGATTGTTTTTTTTTAATGTCAACAATTTTTATGAACATTGGGGAGGGGGTTAAATCATTACTTTGTTCGATTCGAATTTGTTTACAACATAGTAGCTTATAAATTGTTGAATGTTTCGTTGTACTCATAATTATTTTGGACACAATAACGAAGACAAGTGAATAATAAAAAAATTCAAATCGGTCAAAATCTCCAAATTTTCCATAAAGTGTGTCACAGAAGTTTCGACAAGGTGTCCAATATCGACTTGGAGTATCTCGACATTGGGAGCTGGATTGAAAGTCCTCCGTGTAAGATATTTATCGAAATAATTTTTCGAGAATTATGGTTCTTGGGGAGTGGCTTTGGAACGGAATGACAGTCTTGTTGGTTCGTGTAGGTTCGAATGGGACGCAGAATGGACAAAGCTGGTTAAATCGTCAGTCAGAGCCGATAAAACACTGCGAGAGCGGGATCGGCTTCTAATCTCTCGCCCAGCGGGAGCGAGTTACTGATAATTGTAGCAGGGAACTCGCGAAACGGACGATAAATCACGGCCGCTGTAAAATATAGGAAACGATCACTGGTATCGAAGGCCTGTAGCCCCCAGCGATAAGGCGAGCAACAAATCAGCCGGGATGCACCTGCCGATCGCGAGCGAATCGCGTTTTACTCGGACACAGTCTGGCTTCGAACAGTAAACTCTTTCGAAAAAAATTCTCTGCACATACTTCGTCCACTGTGCCTAGCACAACACCATGTAACATATTCTAACAATCCTCCGCCTCACAAATCATTCAATGGATAAATCATTTTTAAACCGTACGTAAATAACAATAATAAAGTTCTGACTTTCACAATTTGCCTTGAGGAGATTTCGACTCAACTAAACAATTATTTTTTATATAAAGGATGTCTCAGCCGAAGCTCCTTTATTTTTAATGACACGAAAAATATTTATGACATAATTGTTCGAATTAATTTCGAATTTCAAATAAATTGGGGAAGACACAATGTATTAGTTAAATGTAATTATATAAAAAATAACAACATATACTAAAAGTAATACAATACAGAATAAGAAAAAAGAAACATGCATAGCCTACGCTGTAGCAACGTTTAATTTATTAAAAAATAAATTAAACACGCATTGATTAAGGCGAATACACAACACACTGAATAAATATAGTATAAATTGTGTAAAAATTCGGAGATAACATTGAATAAATATTGTACGGCGCTAGATGCAGTTTGTGCATCTTCGTAGGATGCGTTATTGCGGAGCATTATGCGCTCGAGAGGGCGGAGAGGTTGGTTAATCAACGCGATTACACAAGGCAGAACTTATACAGGGTAGGACGATATTCCGTTCGTTTCTGGATGCCGTTTACTGCATCCTTCCGCGACGCATGAATTCGCAAACAGCTGGTGGAAGCGCAGCTGCTGCCGTTGCAGCTATAACTGCAAGCGAATGTTGTTGCATCATACGCGCTATTTGTTCAAACGCCGGCGTTCATTCGGTACACAAACATACTTAACTGCTCGGCATTATCTGAAGTAAATGTGCTGTATAATCAAGCAACCGAATTGTCTTGCTATTTGCCACTTCACGGAATCGAATCATACCGTATGCAATAGACTGCACCGAGGGACGCAGGCTTGTGGCGCTGCTATTATCAATCGTTTCGCGAGACGGTTGAGAAACATCGGAACTATCCTATCAAGCTCTCGCTATATGTACTCCCTTCTAAGAGAGGTACTCGTTTCTGTTCATAAATGGAAGATCTTTATTCACAGTTATTTTGAACGTGTTATGCGATCTAGGTGCACTATAATGCATCAGCCAAGTTCTCGCACTACCTCCTTTTAAAGTATAAGTTTTGTCTATACTGTTCCAACTAATCATATGTCTGTATCAAAATATTTGTGTATCTCTAATAACCACATTCTATTTTGTAATTTTTATATTATGTTTATTATTATTGTATTTCGTTTTTTTTAAAATTATATTGAAATAAATCTCATATGAGATTTTCTATTAAAAAAAGACGATTTTGATGAAACTTGTGCCAGACATAGTTCTTCGAAAAATATTTGAGACTATACAATATGGATTTGAAGGGACATCATGTTGCACAATAATTGTTGCGCAATATGATTGATCCTTTTGGTGGCACAGCCTGTATTTACACATACACCAAAATTTTTTACTGACAAAACACAACATATTTATTAATTAGAATCTGAGAACAAGATAAAAATTTCAGAATAAAAACTTCATAGCATATCTGTAGGTTCAGAGAACAATGCATCGATGCACCAAGTGCATCGACAAAATGCACTGCATTCAGAATAATTTCGCAACGTTCGATCTTGCGGCACAGTATCGAAACACTGTGATGATTGCGAAGATAAATGCACGGAAATTGATCTGCAGTAGGGATGCAAGGCATCAGGGTGCAACTGCAGTTGTTGCACCGAAGAAATTACGTCGCCGACAATGCGATGAGCGGCTACAAAATAATACACGGTTTGTTACGAAACGTTAATTAAAACGCGGGGATATTAATTAAAGTCCGCGTTTTTGCGCGCACAAGTCTACTACCCAGGTGTCCCTGGGAGAGTGCAACTTCCGCTGAGAAATTCCGGATTTGTAGACGGGGGGTTGCTAATTGAAACGTAAACAACGACGCGTGTTTGTTTATTGTTGAGCATTGTCATCCTTGAACGCTGTCGCCTTTTTCGTGGAAAATTGGGGACGACTGTTTCGAAAATATTTATTAACTTATTGAATATTTGTACGGATCATTTTGGAGTTTTTCGAAATGCAAGTTGCTAGAAATTGTTGAGAATTCTTCCAAGAAAATCCATACATTCTTTAAATATTAGTTCGATTCGTCTTGGCCCTTTTTAAAATATAAATAAGTTTTGTAACTTCTTAATGTGATACTTTTTTTTCAATATTTATGTATGACATTTGCGTACTTTGCTAACTAAAGTTTAACTATTTTACGTTAAAATTAAGTATGTTCAAAATTAAAAAAAAGACAGAAAAATAAGTTTCCACATTCAGATTTGTCGCTCCTGTGGAGGAATTTATTTTTAACTAAGTTAAAGTTTCGACAAAGTAAGTGCGCGAACGAAAATATTTCACGCGAGATTATTCCTAATATTTATTCAACGGAACCGACTATGTTATGAAATTTTCAAGCACCCGATATGAAATATAATCCTCTCGCATAATTATCGTTCCGATAATATAATGTATGTCAGCCAGAGAAGATATATAAACCCGCTTTTGAATTATTGTACGGAACTCTTTGTGCAGTAAATATTTGTTGAATGTTATTCATAATACGTGCCGCGGAAGGAAATCTTTCAATTATGAATTTCAATATTTCATTAATTTCATTAATTTTAACTCACGCTGAAAATAGGCATAAAACACTTCTCCATAAAACGATACGGAAAGCATTACTTTTCCTCGTTGACGTCGGGTATTGCACATTCGCGAATTTGTTTAATGAATAAAATCATGTTAACTAACTGTTATTTGTCGTTATGGAAACTATATGTAAAGAGGTTATTTTTATGAATTTTTATTTCGAAGACCAGTTGTTCGACCGAGCTAATTCTTTTTATATGAATAAGAAAGATTTTCTTGATATAATAATATTATTAAAATATCGGTTAGTACGATGGAACGAACCTTTTTAATTAAGAGGGAAGAGAATCAATTTAATTAAAAGTATAATTTCGAAAATCAAATTTTTTCATTTAGTATATATATAATATATATTATTATATATAAAATAATAACAAATATTGAGAAACATTATTTCAACTGTATTATTTATTTACTAAAGCACTGCATATACGAGACTTGAAAATTTTGAAATTTCAGTCACATTAGCTGTACTTTAAATCACAATGTCCCATAGGACATATTTCATAAAATTCTTTTTTCTTGAAAATATAGAATATAGGACAATATATTTAATAGAATTATTTAAATTTTCTATTGATAAACATGACAATACAGATGTTAAAACATAGTTTCAACGTCCAATGGATATCAGACAATGAATTTTTAGATTTTTGTCCAAGGGTAGCGCAGTGTGCAGCGGCGCAGAGCGCATCAAAGGAAAGACAGCAGAAAAGACGTTAAAGAGAGCACAAAACGAAAAGTAAGTTGGCGAGAGAGGAGAGAGGTTGGCAGGGGGTGCTGCGGGGGTAGGACAAAGAGCAGAATAGGGTAGCGATGGCGTGGATAAGTTGGCGGATACCGTGGCGAAAGACAAAAGGGGTGGAAAATGTATTCATCGCGCTGGGGCGTTATGGGGGCAGTTATCACCAGGTGATAACTCTTATTGCTGCAATAAAGTCGCACCGGCAGCCTCGAGGGGCTGCAACAGCTCCCCGAAGGCTGTTCTTGTTACCGCTCTCGCGCACACAGTGGTGGCATCGCGCAACGGAGGATGTGCAACTGTGCGATGCAGCGGCCGACCGCCGCCGGTGCAACGCCTGCAACACAAAACCACGTGCACACGCCGCTGTCCGCCGCACACTCGGACGCGTGCTTAGATTGTTACCTCGTAAATATCCCATTCCGTTTCACCTGAGGCTTCCCGACGATCCGCACTAACGTCCACCGCGTTAATTACGCGGGCAGATTACGAGACGCTGCACTCGGCCACTCAAAACTGCATCCGGAACTCCGTGCACCGGCTACCACGTTCTATTTCCGGAGACGCTCTTCGAACATTGTGCTGCTACCGGCCCCGGTTTCAGCTGCTCAATTCGAATTTCGAAACCGCTTTTTCCTTTTTTATTATAATTATTATTTATTATAAAACAGACTACTCGTATAAGTATAATATAATGAATTTTTGTACGACCAAACAATTTCGAATCTTTTCAAGAAGTATTCCCACAATACAAATATTTTATTATTATTATTATTCATTGTAGACGAGCTGAAGCCCTTTTACGTAAGTGTTAACAATAAAATAAAGAGAAAAAACAAGACTACTCGTCTATAAACAAAGAAGGAACATGCACAAAAAGAAATAAAAAATATCATAAAATCCTGCATAGCTGCATTGGAAATTTTAGTAATGAATTATTGAAAAAATCAATACGATTGTGCATGAAAACCCGCTTTTTTCATGGCATCAAAATTTACTTTTAATTTATCATCACTGGACGGTGGATCTTTTCTTCCAGTCAAAATAAAAATTGTTTGTATCGAGGCATAGAAACTAGGCATGAATAAAAAAAACATACAGCATTCCATTTAAAAAATTAAAGGTCGCCTTCAGATCTAACAAAATAGTATAAACACAAAAAAAATGAACATACATTTTCCTGTTTCATTTTTATTTCTAAAATTTACTATTTACAAAAACACTGGCTAGTAATAGTGTGAACGCCTCGTATATAAATAGATAACATTACAAACATGCGAAGCTGCATAAATAATTTTAAAAGATGCAGTTCCGCCCAATTTCTGTCAGCGAGTGCGAAAGGTCCCGCTCGCTCCTCGAGAGACCGTCCGCAAGTGACAATCGCCGATTCTCATGAAATTTTGCAGCAAGCGGGGAACGGTGAAACATATTTGACACGTATTTCCTTTATCGGCAATCGTCCACATCGACGGGTGGAGGAGGGGTGGGGCGGGGGGTTGAGAACAGCCCCCAAAGGTGTTCGAGAAAAGCCATTTCGCTGAATATCTCCGGCTCCGTCGCCGACTAGACAAAGAATAATCATTGTAAAATCAGAAAGCTCCGGCACACTCTTCACCCCGGCCATACATTCCCAACGCTTTCGTCGTCTTTCGTTTTCTTCGGGAAGATATTTCTCGAGCTATTTAAATTGGACTGAACGAGAATTACGAGTCCTCGGAGGCCTCGAGTGCTTCCGCAGCACGTATCCTGCGGAAGGAATAGCAGTCTTGGATTATTTAGCATGAAATGGACATCTTCTGGCCCGGTACGTAATATTAATATGGTCTCCAGTACTCGGTGTGCCGGAGACAATGGCGGAGATTGTGTTGAATGCAGTAATCAGAGGGCAGACTGCGTCCTGAGGGACTTTGCCGAGGCTCCTCTCCTCTTCCTTGGCTTACTTCTCTCTTCGTGTTGATCCTGCGGCGGCACGGGACTCTCCTCTTTCCGCACGATAGCTTTTCTTCCCCTACAACACGCTCTTCCTGGCGGTTCTTTTTTTCTTGATTTTTAATGAGCACGACCGGGAAACGTCCTTTCTCGGAAAGTTTCTAACGTTGCATTGTGAAAAATTTATCCCCCACTGCCGTGGGATGCACCTGTTTTCGAAGTCTCGATTGTCAACAGGTACTATACTATGTGCAATAGACTGCAAGTTTTATGCATTTATTACTGTAGCTGCAATTTCAAAGATTCGAAGAATTTCAAAGTACTTGAGTTTTATTCGTAAAAATTTTAAACTGGTCTTTTTTCATGGAATTTCATGGAAACGTCATTGATTATTTATTTTCTCCGAGAAATAATTGTTCCTAACAGTAATAGTCCAGGATCCAGCGTACATTTTTACAATTGATTACTGTGAAGCTAATTTTCCATCAGTAGCTTCGTTTTGACGAGACGCCCAACTTTTTCTCTTAAAAATTCTCGATTGTGAAAATATGTCGATTTGACGATTCCCAAAAATTGATTACTAACTTATTTTTTTTTGTTCAATCTCAAGATAAATATAAAATTTATTATAATACCCTCAAATTTTATTACAATACTGACAGTAAGTGGACTACTCGTGAGAATTCACGATATCATCATAACGATTACAGAAGAAGCTCGTTAAAGCCGGAAAGAATGAAAACAGAGAGTTTATGCGATAAATCACGTGGGCCGATAATAATAATTGATGCGTTATTAAAATCCTTGGACCGACCCAATTAATCGATCCCTGTTTTTTGTCCCTGGTCTTGGAGCTCGCTAAATCACGTCCGCGTATCATGACGGTGATTTACGTCATTCATTATGTCCGTTCTAACATAACGCTTCAGGCAATATATCTTAGCAGTGACCCAGCCACGATTGATAGCCGCGCAGATCTTGATAGCGACAAGCGAGATCTCCGCGATCTATCGATATCTCCCCGTGCGTAATTAAATCCTTTCTCTGATAAAACCGTCTGAATACTAATTATCAAGCAGAATGTCATTTACTTAGGACAGGCAAGCCGATTATCTTCCTCTGCGAGTGATATTACCTGCCCTGCCATGCTATAGCGTGCAACAGCTACTAAACAAACGGTAATTGAATGGATCGCTGATTACGGGGTTAAGGATTCAGCGTGTGATCGATAAGGTGCTCGTTACGCTGCTCTAAGCTCTGGATTAATTAATAGCCTGTGGATTTTTGTGCGAAACGAACGCTGTTTAAGTTCAATTAATACCCTAGTAGCACAAAAATATTGGATATATATTTTGCTCAAATATTGGAAAAATACTTTTTAAGCCACGTTTTTTCATATCAGAAAAATATTGGATCGAATATTGTATACACGTACAAGAAATGTAAATTGAATGTTTAAAAAATATCAGCTAAATATTCGGAGAATATAAAATAGATATTTAACAAAATATAAACTAAATGTGAATCCAATATTTGAAAAATATAAATTCAATATTTAAATAACATTCGATAAAATTTTCAAGTTTAAGAAAAAGTTGTAACAAAAATTAGAAACTATGAAAACCGTCTAATGACAAAATTTCGAGCGCTTACAAATTTTTTTTCACAAATAGAAGGCACGTATAAGAATTCTAATTTTTTACCGTATACAAATGCACCTTCCAGCTTCCCACATAAATTTTTTAAACGCAGAAACGTTGCAAAATGGCGGAGATGCGCGCAGATTTCGCGAGCGGCACGAAAAGAAATTGTCCCAGCTTTTGATGAATTTTTTACCCTGTTAAATTACGGAATAACAAATCAAGTTTTTAGTTAAATTTCGAGGGAGTAGTTCCGCGGCGATTGCAGTAGGTACATTAGAAGCCGCAGTTAACGTCGCTAGTTATCAGCGGAATAAATCAATCGGCAAATTTATGTAACGCGTTTTACGAGAGTTGTAAAATTTCGGAACCATTTTGAATACGTTAAACGAATATAGAATAGGCTACGCAGCTGTATTTTATTAAATAGAGGTTGCCCTCTTAAAAGAGGTATGGTGAAAGAGGAGACTTTCGAATTCTACTAGGTCGGGTCTAGTGGGGAAAAAAATCATTCGTTTCTACATACGCTAATAAAAATTCTCTTAACTTCTTTACTGCGCAAGTCCGGGTTGTCTAGTTATCTCTGTTACGACTCTATGGTTCCGTTTCCACTAGCATATTTATCACTTTTATCGCGCTTCTCTGCTCAACCTACTTTCGCCCCGGTGAACTATGTATCAGAAATCTCGGGAAGGCTCGTTTTGACAGTTAGTTAACACAACTATCAATATCACACGACATACAAAAAAATCCATTTCGATTATGAAATACCTGTATTTATAACAATTTCATTTATTTGCATTCTGGCATCCTGAAACATTCGATTTTCACCGATTGAAAAATTTTAATAAACACCGTTACTGAAAACACGTTGTTCCATAGTTTTCCTGTAAAAAAGTTTCGAATAAAAGTATCGTACACAAGAGTGTTGAAAAAATTATCAAAGTTTTGTTTCGAAAAAATCGTCAAAGTAAACAATAGCATTTGCTGTATACAGAGTTCGACACAGAATTGTACGGTTACCACAGCGATTTTGTAAAAACAAGAAAAAAATACGGTTGTTCTATTAACAACATAACCTAACCGACTTCACTCACGGGCGATAACGTTTTTTGTTCAGGAAAATGATAACGAAGTCTTTCAAAACGTACTGCAGTCCCACTACTATAGAGTCCTTTCATCAAGAAAACAAAATTTTTTACGTATCAAAACACACTTTTTTTGATTTCTTTTTTGCGTTTTCTGATGCACTGACTATACCCAGTGACCCATCAATTTAGCTTCAGCCTATACCGCAATAAGTCAGCAGAAAAAAATACATTTGATATGTGATAATAAATAAATATATATATAATATATTAAATATATATATTATATATTTACTTGCTATTTTTTGCAAAAATTCGTCCAGATCTTGTTATAAGACAGTTTCATATTTCTGCACTTAAAAAGTTCGACGAAAAAGTTTATTAACGAGTTTCGAAACAGCTTAATTGCAGATTTTCACCCAATACTATATGGAAACGCAGAGGAACATGGTTTCCTATTGTTTTGTCCGTGACTCTGTCATTTCCGGCTTCTTCTTCGATTGGTTTACACTTTCAGGAGGAAAAAATGGTTCGATCTGGGCTCGTGCTGCACCGTTATCCTGGTGCTGGTAGCCTCGTCCTGTCCCCGGCTGTTGTCGCAACACGTATCTCGACTTATTCCCCAGGCCGAGTCCACAGCTGACTGTTCTCACATTCTCGAACGACGCGACGGATAAGCAAGCAGAGAATTCACCCCCGAGAACCGTTCCAGCCGGTTCTTGTTGGCTTTGCTTTCGCTCCGATAGTCGTAGGAGACCTCGGGAACGTGCCCGGTTTAATTAACTTTTTGGGGGAGATGCCGCTTTAATTAATCGTTTGCTTTATTCTCGTTTTTTCCCATTGCCCGCCCCCCGTGCCCGACCACGCTCGCGCGACTATGACTTCCTGGGAAATTGATTGCGGAGAAGTGGATTGCGGGGAAACATCGACTGTCGATCGAGCTCGCGGGACGCGATCTGATAAACAATGGGACCGAGAGCTTCAATCAACAAAAAGGTCGCTGCCACGGTTTTCACTCGCCTTTTACGATGCTCCACCGTTAAATACGAATTAGATCCAGAAAGTAGTTTTATTGATGAAAAAAATGTTTCCCGTCCCTAATGAATGGACAAAAGATTTGTAAAAAAATCTATATATGAAACAAGCTTAATGTGTACCTATCATTCGTCGTTGGTTTTAGGTGACTATCATAAATAATCGCAAAGTTGTCATCTCTTAGAATTTACAGAGCCAAATATCGAATGGATTTATTTATTTTATATTTATTCCTTTCCACTAACTACCTTAGGAGCTTCAATTAGGATTTACTAGGCTAGTCTGTAGTCTTTGTTTATGCAGACTTCTCTATTTCTTAGTTTCACAAACCGCCTTGGTATCCTTACTCTCAAGTCTACCTAGATACTAGGTAGATTTATATATTATATATATTTGTATATATATTATATTATCTATATAGTCTTTGCCCAAGGAAATCATCTGATTCCCTTCCACCGGCTACCCTAACCTCATTTTCAACTTCACTAGGCTACTCTTCTATATTTCTTTCATGTCCATCATCCTCAATACCAGCAGCAAGTTATTAACCAAGTTTTCCTAACCTCAAACTGCAGTCATCTTTCCCTCTTCATCTAGGGAGGTCAACTTGTGGCAGACTATACAGAAATAGGTTGTCTATATAGAGGTTGAGGTAGACAGTTGGGTGAAGCAAACCGTACCTTCAGCAAAGTAGTCATTAGAATTAACAGGCCCAAATATTGAATCGAACTATTATAACTATATTTTTCTTTGTGGCGCACAGGTTCGATCAAGTAAGACAGTGAAAAAGAAAGGAAGGAGGTGTTTCGTCCTAGACCTACTAGAGGACTCATCAGTAAGGCTATCTAGAGTGGGTCTTGCCTTATACACGATAGGAGGCTAGAAGGTAGACTAGTGAAGAGTATTTTTTTTTTAGACAGGGCAAGCCTGAGTTTTTGATCCTGAAGGTTAAATATATAAGGCTCCTAGAGCTAAGTGCTCTCTATCCTTTTATCATGAGTGGTGTAATTGTTTTAACAAGGTGTGGGTTAATGTTATTGTTGAATTGCATGAGGTGTTGTATATAAGAAAAATTTCAAAAAACTTATAATCATCGTCTGCAGTTATTGCAGCATTATGTTTAAACACGATAGGATGCTAGAAGGCAATTTAGAAATTGTATTTATACTGTAAGGTGACATTTCAGTAACTAGCGAGAAGGACTCTGCTTATTTTTATCCACCCAGAGGACGATGTGAGAACTAGGGTTCACTGTCTTACTTGATCGAACCTGTGCGCCACAAAGAAAAATATAGTTATAATATTGAATCGAACGTTCTATCTGAAAGTACCATTCGAAAGTGAAGAATTCAATTCATCTCAATTCCCAGTGTTAGGCGCGTAGTCATACCGCAAAGTCTGTAAGTCCCTCGCATTTAATTTTCTGCCGCGATCGACGCTTCTGACGCGAGCAAACCCGACGGCTCGCGTCGCGAAGATCGTTCTACTTCGGGAATCGTGATGAGCTGTCAGCAGAAAGTTGGATGGAACGCAGCGGCAACGACGCGACAGTCGTGAAAGTGGCGGCAGGTACTTTTCTCACGAGTTCAGGGGAACCTGTGGGATTGCTGCCGACGAGTTGTATCGATATTAGCGTCGACAGTCACGGAGATTACTTTTTTCCACGGCATTACAAACAGCATAATTATTCAGACGCGTTTCTGCTCGATAGAAAGTACAGTAATGCGAAATCTTCTTCTACTCCTCAATCTCTTACTGTTGCGCGCTGGTCTAGAAAAGTTTGACAGACAATGATAAATTATCTTTTCGATCATTCATCCGTGAAACTTGTACCAATATATTCGCCGCGTTTTTCCGATTAAAATGAGTACAAACATGATATCCTTTGATTCGTATTTACGCGTTTAATCCACGATACTGTGGAACCTCGATTATCCGAATTACAGTGATTATTATTTATCACAGTGATAAAGATCAAATCACTAGTTACAGTCATAGTTGGATAGTTAAATACTCGTTACAGTCATCTGGATTTGCAAAGTCGGTTAAATAGGGAATTCAGATATTGCCTGTTCGGATAACCGAGGTTCCACTTTATCGTTGATTACACAAGCAAATGTGCTTCAAACTATATCGTGTTTGTACTCGTTTTAATCGGAATGATGTCACGCATATGATGATAAAGTAAATAGTTCGAAACGAAACAGTTTTTTTCATGGGATTAGTATCGTCTTGGAAGTTGTCTATTGTATACTGATGTTTCTGTAAATTACGAACATTTAACGAGTCGCATAATTTGTCGCATAATTGTCACATGACGATTTTGACTCTCCTTTTCTTTAGGGATTTGTATTTTATTCGTGTTTCTTCGGTGCAATGGTTTTTGCCAGCGGAAGCCGTTTGGCGAGACTTATGGGATCCTCCGTCAATACACTGAAAATCAGCTAATCAGAGGCGAGGAATAATATTGTCGCAGCTGTAGGATGCTTCGAGGAGTCTGTTTTTGTTCGTAGCCTTCGGGGTAGCCTAATGCAACAAGGTTTGCGCGGTGAGCTCGCGACGAAGGAAAGTTTGCGCGAGAAACGGAGTCTATGTATAAATAAACATTTCTGTTGACGCTGTTTCATGAGATTTTTCAAATAAAAAAATCGATATGTAAAGCTCGCTATTATGTTCGTTCTCAGTTAAAAAAATTAGAATTTTCTATTCAGTAATCACCTGTGAAAAAAGTTGTCTAATCTCGTTCGTGCAAAGTTAAAAAATCCAAACTATTGTAACTTTAAATAAATAAATTTATTACGGCGCACAGATTTGATCCTATGTTACTAACTAAGTAGTTTTGAAAATTAATATAACTTTTATATAAATCAAATTAATATAACGCCGTAAATATCGATTTATTTATTTAAAATTGTCGATCGAGATCAAAGGAAACAGTTATCGTAACTTTGTATAAAAAAATTGTTAAAGAATTTACCTAGGCTCATTTCAAAGACTGAAGCCTCTACTTTGTACAACCAGTCGCTTATTTTTAAGCGATCGAGCGACAGAGCAAAGATCCTGTTTCTTAAAAAAAAAATACCAAACTCGACACAACTTTTCCACAGAGTTCCGAAGAATTTTTGTCGGCGACTCAAACTTCCACTCGAAGCCTCCCCTTCCCAAGGACCCCTTAAAACTCGAGATTCTCCTTCGCCGGTTTGCAGATACAGCTTTGAATGAGAACCGAGCCATAATCGGACATCGTCGATCAGTCGAGGCTGCAATTATAATTGCTAATTTCGGAGATTCGCCGAGGGGTGGGGGCAGAACTTACCCACCACTTGCATTTCAGGAATTGTCGGGCGAAATATCTGGGCTTTCGATGCTGTGCGATTAATCCGAAAAGTGAGGCGCAATATCCGAAATTACGGCACACATTTCTCCCGTGTTCTATCCGCAATAACTGCGAGGAAACGACGGAGCCCCGAATAATGCGTTCTACGATTAACGAGACGTTTCCGCGTTTCGTTCCGTGCCCGCTTTCAACAACAACTTCCCTGCCGCGCACCCCCAGCCGCTCGCATACATTCAAATTTTCCTCCGTGTAACATTAATTACGCTCGATCCTCGCAAAAATGCGGTTTCGAACGAGCCACGCCGGGAAATCAACGACGTGAGCGCCGTAAATCGTTGGAAAAATTCGAAAACTGTCTACATTGCTGCCAAACAACTTTAGCACGCCATTAGCGACGTTTTCTGGCAGGATCAATAGTCCTGTTACGCCTGAGAACACTAAAAAATATGACCGAGAGCCTTTTCAAGCTATAATTCGTATTTGTGCTACACTTTAGTCAAATTAATTTGTTTAAACATTAATTTTTACATAAATAGGTTGAAGTTTATGGCGCACAGGTTCGATTCTATGTTACTAAGCAATTTTGCAAATTAATATAACTTTTTTCGACGTTTCGGTTGAGTTTAAGACCATTTTCAAAAATATATAATTTACATTTATTAATTTTTACAGACGTTATACGTTTTACATTTTAATAGTTATTAATTTTTATGTGACATAAATCGATATGATAAGGCAAAGCTTTTCGGTTCGGATCAATAAAGACACACACACACACACAATCCTCTAGGTTAAATAGTTTCATAGATTTCTTTTTCGAAAAATTCTCAGACGAAGCCTTATTCATACCAAAAAGAAAAAATATTTTCAACATTTTTAAACGAACACTGAATCGAAACATCCAATTCTTTTACGACTTATAAACACAATTTTCAGCTTGAAATATAAATTTTAAGAAATTGTAAATATTGTAAAATGTTTGAGTTACGTTTTCTTAATCTTAATTGTTAAAAAGAAAGAAATAATATGGCCAAATTAAAATACTAATATTCTCTGCTATACAAACACATATAAACTTTCAGCTTCACGTAACAAATTTTAGAAATTTTAAAATGGTACAAAATGGAAGAGTCGTTCCATACATTCTACATCTACTCAATGTTTATTTTATTTATTTTTATTTGAACGAATCAATTCGAGATGATTTTTTTGCAACGGAGTAAAGTTTTGTAATTAAGATTGGAAACGAATCAGCTGGATACAGTACTTAATTTTGTGAATACGAATTTTGAAAGAAAGGCTTGCACTCGTGAGAGTAGCAAACCGATTTGGTTTCGCGATAATCAGCTGGTTTCCGGGCAATCGAGGCTGGAATTCGTATTTCGAGCAGCTTGTAAATGTCGATCGGTAGTAACGAGTATGTTCCGGCATGGAGCCTCCATTTTGTACAATAATACTTGCGCTGCTGAAGGATCTGCTGGGAGCTAGTTAGTCGATCGCCCCGAGCGTTTCGCCGGAGAAATGGAATATACGCTGGTGAATGTTGCTACTATTTTCATGGTGTTACATACCTGTGGGAACACGATCGTATGTATTTTCAACGAAAACAATTGTGTCTTGGTCTCTATCGAGTATGTTCGCATAAGAAATTACATAATCGGAGAACTTGGCTTCAGAAATTGTTTAAACTAGTTTCAATATATTATATACACATGAGCCGTTTATGTCGAAAGTGGCCACAGTCCACTTAACAATTTCTATTAAAATAATAGCAAATAACCAGTTAATTTCCTTTTAAAAAAATCTTTGTAATTTTAAATATATTCGGAACAATTTTATAACGTAGGTAATTTTTTTAGGTAAGCTACGTTCGCATAACATTTATAGTTGCGTTACAAAAAATTGATATTGACTTGACATCACATTAAAATTGTTCAAACATAGGCAAATGTTCTTAATGTTACTAAAATGCTCTTTATTAATTTAAACCATTTGCATCACTCAAGAAAGTTATAAAATAGTGACTGGGCAAGGTAAAGAGCTAACCAATTTAAATTTTTTGAAATTAAAAAATAATGTACGAGTCGATTTTTAAACAATACTCAGATTCGAGTGTTTTTTTTGTATAGAAATTTTACAAGGAATTTATGTACGCAGAAATGAAAGATTTTTGTATTAATTACTTTTTCTTTTGTTGCAGGTAAGAAACTGAAAAATCACTTACGGATGGATGCATCGAATACGGTGAGCGATATGTAATTGTTTATTATAGCGGAACGGTGCAGGTTGCTTTAAAACGTCCGTAACCGAGTTGGGCTCAGTTTAGTCGATATTAAAGCCTGATCCTCCATATTGACAAAACATTCGCCACCAGTATGTCGGTCACTGTAATGTACACACTAATTGCATACTATTTTCCATCGCCGCAAATAGTTATTACGCAATGTTAATTAAAAATTACGTAACCGTAACGTTTTCAATAATATTCGACACAACATTTGAAGAAATTAAACGGAATAAAATTAACTATTAAATTCCATTTAATTTAATCTCTTCTGACAATATTGCGCTACACGTTCTCACTATAAAATAATCAATTAATTGCTGAATATCTTCGCAATGTTATTGCAGGATCCAATATCCCCACAGTTTGCACTATCATCAAAAAGTAATTACAGTGGCCTCAATGTGGGAATTTTTTATTTTGAAAGATTGTATTCTAATTGCTCAACGATTGGGAAATCTTTCTAAAAAATAATGCAGTGTTCACAGAAAATTTCGTAACTTTTTTCAGAAGAAACTTGGTTTTTTAAATAATTGCAGTGGACGCTGTTTTAAAAATTTTCATCTGAAAAAATTATTTTGCACCGGCTAAAGCGTCAACAAGTTTTATGCAGAAAATTACACGCTGATATCTGCTTTCCGCCGAGCTAAGCAAATTTACGAAGACGACTAAAAAAAAGTGTAGGTTTTTCTCGAGACATACGAACCTGTGTATTAATTTTTCTGTCAGCAAAGAATGTGCTTTGTAATTTTCCGTTGAAATTTTATCAGCACGGATAATGAATTCGCCTTTAAGGCCGCGTTTACATAATTGCAAGACAAAGTTCACTGTAAGAAGAGACAGGGGCGTAGTCAGTCCGTAATTTTTATAATTTCGGGGTCAGCACAGTGTGTACTCCGCATCACGATAAAAATCATAGTTTTATGCTTCCAACCTGTGCTTTCAAATGATAAAGCAAGATAAAACAAAAGAAAACAGACATCAATACGCAATTAAGTTGCATAAAATTTGTTAATTCCTCAGATAGTAAAAACTAATTTTTTAAAACATATCATCCCAAAGTGGCGACTATTAAATTTCAATTGGAGTAAAAATTTTGTTTGCTCTTCTTTATAATTTTTTTATTGTGGAAAGAAAGCAGATATCAATATACAAATTTTTACATAAAATTTATCAACTCTTTAGCTAACAAGACATAACTTTTTCAAGTAAGAAATTCAGATATTACAATGGTTATAATTATTCTTCTGCGAACATGCAAATCCATTTGTTCATCATACCTAATCATAAAAGTGTGGCAAGAAGAAATTGCAAAGCCCGGTTACTATCCCCAAAATAAAAAGAATCAGCCGCCTTCACCAATATCATTTAAAAATCACTGTATACCTCCAAAAACATTTCAAAACCAAACTCAATCCCCCAAAACAAAGAATCTAAGCCATTCAAAACCCCCGAAAAGGATTATGTTAACGCTTCCATGCACCGAAATCGGTTTCCCGTTACCACTATCGCCCTCTAACAGTCTGAACACAGAAGTCCCTGCACCGAAATCCATCTGCAGCCAAAAAACCCTACTGCGAACAATTGCAAAACAATCGGTGGAAAATCTGTTGCTCTGAAAATTCCCATATAAAAGAAGCAGAGCATGTGACCTGGGGCTGATCAGTTGGGGGTGTGAGACTACCATAAAACCGTGTAAACACGGATCCTGAGGTATGCGGCGCCGGTAGCACGATCCAACAAAGGAAAATGGAAAAAGTATTGTGTGAGAGAAGGAATACACGAAGAATAAGAAAAAAGAAGACTCTGAGAGATGGCAGGGGGGTGAAAGAAGGAGTGGACAGCGTTTAAATGCTTTTCGATATCAGAGCAAGCCGTGGATTTCATCAAAGCTTGAATTCCGTCGAGGCAGGGCCGGTTCCTCGCTCTGTAGCCCAGATGAGGGCTGGAGGGGGTGAGTGGGAGAAAGAGGGTGCTTTCTTTCTTTGGAAGGAGAGAGAAAGAGAGCAAGACAGAGAGAGCTAGGGTCCTGAAGGAACAGAGAGGACGACGCAAGGTGGCGGAGTCTGAATGGGGGAGCTTTGGACAAGGTAACGAGAAGGAGGACGCAGAGACATTCGAGAGGGGAGGGACTGGAGAGAGACGGGGTTGGAATGAGAGGGACGTTGCGTGTGCCGGGAAAGGGTTGGTAGGGGTGAGAGAAGCTAGGGTGAGGGGGAGAGACTGGGAGATGGGAGGAGAGTTGCAAGCAGGAGGGAGGATGAAGCTAGCTTGCTCTGGCTGATGTTCGGCTGTGAAGAGCGAGGAGAGAGACGTGGGGGTATAGGGGATGCTCTCTGGCTCGCTTCCTCCTGGATTTAGGGGTGGGCCATGATTTCTAGGGATGGGCTGTTTCTTTTATACCCGGGTTCCTTAGTTGGGGTTTGCTAAAATGTACTAGTTTCTTCTCGAGTAGATTGTTTATTTATTTTAGACCCAGTGTCTTCTGATCAAGTAGTTGATATATCTGCTTCCGTTCTTGGTTTTTCTATAGTTCTCTTTTTTCATCTTGGATCCCTCAATACACTTCTCTTTTCCTTCCACTACTTATTCTAGATCCCCCTAATCTTTGCATTGGTCCTTTGGTTTACTAACTACTCAGTCAGGATTATGTTCTTCTTGCATCAACTACCTTAGCTATCTCAATCACAGTTTCGTTAGGACGAATAAAACTGGTTCTACTATCAGGTCCTTTTCAACTAGCTAGCTTAGGAACTTTAATTAGGCTTCACTAGGCTAGACTATAGTCTTTGTTCATGTTCCGATGTATAGAGTATACCAAGACTACCTAGGTCCGGTCTTTGTCCAAGGAAATCATCTGTTCATCCCTTCCACTGGCTACCCTAACCACATTTTCAACTTCACTAGGCTACTCTGCTATATTTCTTTCATGCCCCTCATCCTCCATACCAGCAAGTTATTAACCAAGTTTTCCTAACCTCAAACTGCAGTCCTCTCGCCATCTACAGAGGTCAACTTGTGGCAGACTATACAGAAGTAGGTTGTCTGTATAGAGGTAGACAGTCCGAAGAGGAGCAGAGGTCTAAAATGTTTAGAGTAATGGAACTAGTGTATCTAGAACAAGCTGAACGGAGTATCCTTCAGAACAAAGAACTGTAGTTTGCAGAGTGGTGGAACGGGTGTATCCAGTAAAGGAGGAACAGAGAATCGTTTAGAACAGAGAAGAGCTAAGAGTCCTAAAAGAGTCTGAGAATGAATGAGCAAGTGCAAGACAAACGGATAATTTGTAGGAGAAAAGACAGCCGTAGCTAAAGTAGCTATTACTCGAGCCTAAAGTGGGCTAAATAGAAAGAAACAAAGAATTCTAGATGCATAAGTCTGCTAGAGCAAGAACACAGCATTTCATTGAAGAGAAAGAGAGAAGGCAGTAGCTTAATTAAGGGAGTCAGGCCAGTTAAAGTCAGGAACTATCAGCCGCAACAAGAAAACTATGTGTGAGCAACAATACAGAAACGGAGAGATAAACAAAAAGATCCACATCCTCACTCTGTAGGGACAACTATGATAACTTCCACAGGAGGGACAGAGGAGACTAAAACGAGAGAACTCGGCGAGGCAGCTAGGCTGGGTGGTGCAACAGAAACAGAGGAGACCAGTACCCTCAGCAAAGGAGGTACCCAGCGCCAGAGGAACAGAGAGTGATAATGAGAGTGAAGGAGCTAGGGGCCTAGAGCAAGAGAAAGAGACTGAACCTGGGTTGGAAGAAGAGACCAGAGCTGGCTGGTGCAAGAGGAACAGAGTATTTATACTGAAGAAAGAGGATACCTTGGTAGTATTGAGAATAAGTGAGCTAGGGCAGCTAGTTGTAGAGGAGCAAAGGGTCTAGTTGGAGAAAGAGGACTGTTCGGTAGGACAAAGAGAAGCGCGTCGCTGTACCCTACTCAATTTAAGAGTAAGAGAGCCAGAATAGCCGGCGTAGAACAGAAATAGATGGCTCGGTTGAAGAAAGAGGCTACTACCTCATTGATATTAAGAGTAACAGAGCCGGTGCACGCGGTAGAACAGAAACGGAGAACTTGACTGAAGAAAGAGGAGGAGGAAGCAAGAAGAGCACAGTCTATGTTCCTCTGAATCCAAGAAAGACGCAACCAATGCTCCCGACAGAAACCGAGAACCAAGGTGGAACAGAGAGGAGGATATCTAGCTGGAGCAAGAGGAATATAGTATCCTACTGAATCTAACAGTGAGGGACCTAGGAGCATCTAAACCAAGGGGGACAGAGATGGGTGTACCCTGGGAAGTGTAAGAGGGATGGAGAATAAAGTTGAACAAAGAGGACACAGTGCACTGGCAGGGGTTGCCAATGAGGGAAAGGGAGATAGCTAGCTGGAATGAGGAGGAGCGGGGATGAAATGGAAAGGGTGGGAGACTTAGGTGATGGTAGGGGTGCTAGCAGGCGTGGGTGGGTGGCCGCTGGTACGGTTTTCAAGAGGAAAGAGAAGGAGAGGGGCGAGTGGTTGGTGCATTATTGATCCCAGTGTGTGCGGACTGGGCAAAAAGAGGAGCCTCCAGAGCTCCACGAGAGAGAGGATAGACCGATACTCGAACGGGAACGAGAAGGAGCCGCCGATCGCAGACAAATATTAGAAATGCGCGAGCCGCTTACCCGGCAGGCACTGGCGAGCCGGGTTCGGTTCAGAGACTCGCACCTGGATGGTTAATGGATTCGCGATTGTAAATGATTACGGTTTATGAGGGACAGCTCCAAAGGACATCTCGACCAGCTCGTTTAACACCAGAACTACCAGCCCCATCGAAATGACGGATACCAAATTTTGTTGATTCAATTTTACGAGTGATAAAGACACGTATCTTTGGACATATAGTTTTATGGAATTTGTTAAAAACTCTGGACATATCCGTTTTTTCCAGTTTTCGCAAATCCATGATTGCCACTTTTCATGGTTAATGGATTAATGGTACTGTGTGGGTGATGGTTACGGGATCTATAAGTTCATATTATGTGTGTGCATTTTTTGAAGTATATTTGAAGTATATATATTTTTTGAAGGATTATTTATTTAAATAATCTATATCACTTTTTGATAATATACACCTTGTGTTGAGCTTTCAAAATTCATTTTTTGTGTTAAGCCTTCAAAATAATTTTTTGTTACACGAAACGTAATTAGTAACGTTGGAATTAATATTTCGTAATAATTATTATACAGTCATTCCCCCCAGGCATTCACTGTGGAGCACAAACTTTTCTGGCCACGTGAATTATATATTTCACCTTTCAAAATTTGCTTTGTACACCAAAGAAAATTCTGGTTCCCACACGCGGTTTTTTAATTATGTGAATCATGTTTCGAGCCTCCAAAATTCGTTTGAAACATAAATTTTCAAACACTGAACTTATAATGAATAATATAGCTATTAATATCTTATTGTTAATCGCTGAATATTTATTTGGATGCATTCAATGTCATAACAAATTTTTTAGTCATTGAAATTATACTTGTTCTACAAAATTTATTTTACACGTCAAATTACAAAACTCTGGTTCTGGTGAATTTACAACAAGTATGTCAATCAATGTAAACGTATAACAGTTATTCTATAATTATTGTTAGGCATTTTTTGTTATATACAAAATTTCTTCTCACCCTTTAAAAATGTATTTACACGTACAACAAAAAAATGTTGCTTTCAATGAACTTTATTTTAATGAACTATATTAACCAATATAGCAAATAATATTTTAAAATAATCATTTCGTATTTATTCTTGTACATCGAAATGTTTCGAACTTTCAAGATTCGCTTTGACCAGAAAATTTCAAAAGACATTTAATTAAAAAACTGCCTTTTCGCAGACTAATTTATCGAGGGGTAGAAAACACGCAGCAGGAGATTAAAATATATATTGGAGTGATTCGAAACGGCTTTGAAGTGATTAGCGTCAAAGTTCCAGGTGTGTCGATTCTCAACGGCGCGTTTCGATGCATCTGATTGATGCATCCAATATCGCATGGCACACTCCTCTCGCTGCAGCTCGTAGTCTTCATGAGCGTCTGCTTTAAAAACCTCGGCCGGCTGTCTCCGTTTATTATTTAATTTGGAAATTAAAATATTGAGTCATGATAAATATCCGCGTGGTGATGGTAAATTGATAACGCGGTACACAATTGCGTGTAACGAATAAATTATTTAATCGCCAGATATTCGCTCGATCGTACACCTGCGCGACGAGTGCTGTGTGTTTAAGTAGGCGATTTTATCGTGTTTATAGCTCTCGGAATACGAATGTAATTTCGTGTAATTCGAATGTAATCGAATCATGTAATGCTCTGTAAAACCTAGTAATTAATTTCGGTAGATTGTCTCCGATTCAATTTGTTTTTCTTCTTAAAAATCTCGTGTATTCAGTGTGGAGAAAGTAGGTATGGTTATAATTAAAATGGCGCGGATTTTAATTATCTATTTTAATTAATTTTAATTATCTTGGATAAAATTATATATGGAGATTCATGGAGATAATTATATATTCTTTTACTATGTTCATTACAAATTGCATCTAAGAATTTCTAAATATTTATATATTTATTATTATAAATTGTAGATAGACATTTTTTAGATATAATTGCAATATCTTGTGATTATATAAATGGCTACATTAATGTTTTATAACGAACAATTTTGCAGTTTTATATTAACAAATTTCCAAAATTAACCAGAAATAAAATCATCCCTTCGAACAGCTCCCTTTAAAGCTGTACTTAATTGCTCATGGCAAACCTAATTTTTATTTTCTCGACGTCTAAAAATTGTTAGATGTAGTTAAAACATAGATGAAAATTTATATTCGAGTCGCACAACGAACAGTTTCATAGTTTTATAAAAAGAAATTGAAAAATTATGAATTTCATAATCCATTATTCATTTTATGATTGCAGTGTTTTATGAAACAAGAATGTAAAGTAATAATTTAATAATTTAATCGCGAAATAATTCTCACGTAAGAATTCAAAAAGCGACGTTAAAATAATAATAAAAAAATGTAAAGTAAATAAATATAGTGAAGAATATTGTTCAAGATTCTACAGGAACAGATATTTTCTTAAAGGAACAATGCAGGATCGAGCGGAATTTGTTTAGAACTTATGTTTCCCTCGATTCCCGTGAACGACTGTGTAGGAAATGTTCATTTCGTCCGTCGAATGACACGGATCACGAAAGTTTCTTGACCAGAAATTACGCGGGGGCCGATGAAAGTAATTCTCGCCATTACTGTCGGCGCATTTTAAGCGTTTGTCAAAGAAACGGCCGGGAATTCTACGGATTCCAGAGATGTCGGCAAGTCGTCCGGTCGGAATATCAGCCCCAAGTATTCCTGAAGTGTCTGGGAGCGTTGCGTGGAAATTCACGTGTGTGTTTTCCGGCATTCTTCGCGGCCGTCCGACAAGAATTACAAAATCGTTATTCACGCGCGAAAGGAGCTTTGGAATTTACTCATTGCCCCGCAAAACGAAAGCACCCCCCGAGAGCCAGCGTTGTTTTCCACCGCGGAACACCAAGGAATTCCTGCAAATTCTCTTTAAAAAGTGGCTCGATTACAGCTCACCAGGATTTCTTTATTGAGCCATCAAGCTTTGCGGAGTGATTGTGCTTATTGAGCCTGCGATTGCTTATGATCGAGCCAGTTTTATTATTTTAAATGAAACTTTGATAAAATCGCATCATCAAGTTGTCTGAAAATTTTACCTGGTTTCTTGTACAAGACTTTGGATGCATCTGTTTCGAGGTGTATTAATTGCTGATAGAAAACACAATTCTCAATCTTTCTTTATGCAAAAACTCTTTTTTATTTAAACGAAAAATATGGAGCTGTTTTGTTATACCAGAGTAACAAAATCTCAAATCCGATCAGAAATAAAATCACCCTCTTTTTAGATCATCTATGTATAACTTGTAATAAATCGCCAATGGAAAACAGAATCTCGACGATTCCTTCATCAAAAAAATCATGTGCATTAATTAAACTTTTCAAAAACCACACTTATATTAAAATGCACTGAAAAGGAGAAAATATATTTTTTAGTTCTGATGGGAAGTGGTTCGAAATTCGATTACAATGATAATAACTGATGATAATGATGATAATAAATCATTGAATTCCACAAGAATCGTGTTTATATAAAACTAACATAATAAAATATTATAATATATATAAATATTATAATATAATAAAAAAAATACCAAAGTCAATCTAGCCTGATAATTTACTTGCAACGACAGCTAACTGGAGGCAGGGGAAGGGGGGTCAGCTTGTCAGGGATTGTCGCCGAATTGTAAACTGGCATCCCGTGGACAATTTACTTAATGAAGTTAATTGGAGGGTAGAATCGGCAGTCCATTAGCATTGTCGTGCGTTTCTCGGCTGTCGTCGTTCGAGGACCCGTGGACCGGGTTCGGCACTTATCGGCGAGCTGATTGAAGGGCGGCGAGGCAGAAATGGATTGCCGGAAGAAGGAGAAAAATCGCGAGAGGTATTCGCGCGACTATCGGGGAGGGGTCAGGGAAATGAAAGGGGCTCGATCGAGAGCGCGATTTTTCAGAGTCCGGCGTGGTCCGAGGCTCCTTCTACGTGTCGAAACTTCTCGATTTCGGATCTCTGTTTGTTCCACCCCTGCCCACCCCCCTCCTATCCCCCCGCCGCTGCAAAATTTATGGATATTGTTGCGCGCGGACATGGAGAGCCCCGTTCTCGCCGTATCCTTCCGTCGTCTATTGATTCCCGAATGCTGTAAAGAGGCCGCGCGGCCCGCGAACGCCGCACAATGAACACTTGAAACGCGAATCAATTGATCCACCGTCGAACCTCTCGGCTAGAAAAACGAGTTATTGTTCAATCCGAACGAAAACTACCAGCCGTAGCCTGATTTCGGATCATTATTAGCTCCCGTTGCGCCGCCGTTCATTCATATTGCCCTAAGAGGATCTCATTGTGAGCCAAGTTTCGAGATTTTCTGTTCCAGAAACTGTAAATCTGTTTGTTTCGAGACTTTGCTGCACCGTTCAATCTCCCACCCTATTTATTCGCGGATTTTTCATATCAGAGAAATGGGAGAATGAAGGTTGTTATCCGGGGCTATGTGCGGATGGAAAATACGAGATTAACGGGTGAGTTTGGAAGCTTTTTAATGTGGAATTATGAATATGTTTGATGTGGGACCTTAGCGTCGATTTTTATGCACTTTTTCAACTGCATCCATGAGTTTCATATGAAGGAAAGATTAGAATTGAGTTCGTTATCAACGATTATGTGCTATCACCTCGAAACCAGGAATATATACATATTCTTTAGTATGATTTTATTTTAGGGTGAGTTTGAAAGTTTTCTGTGAACGATAAATTTGCTTGGTATTGGACCTTAGCGTCGATTTTCATGCACTTTATTCAACTGCATCCATGAATTTTTATATGAACGAGAGATCAAAATTGAGTTCGTTATCAACGATTATGTGCTATCACCTCGAAACCAGGAATATATATACATATTCTTTAGTATGATTTTATTTTAGGGTGAGTTTGAAATTTTTCTTTGAACAATAAATTTGCTTGATATTGGACCTTAGTGTAGATTTTCAGCTATGCTCGATTAAAAATTTTAAAAAATTTTTAAATGAGGAAAACATCAAAATTGAATTTATTATCAGTCACATTTATAGCCTCGGACTGCAACTTTTGGGTGAACATTGGGATTTTTTTATTAAAAAAATTGTGAAGCTATTTTCTATTGATGTTACAGCAGCATCGACGAACTTTTAAACAAAAGAAAAATGAAAATTGAGATAGTTATAAGCGATTAAGCGCAGACCCCGCGAAACGAGTGTCCTGTCGACTATTACCGGCACTGTAAGCCTCGACTTCCGGCACTTTACGGGCTGTGCCCGTTGCAACGATGAGAGGTATACGTGAATTATGCACAGCCGATTCTGCACCCTGTAATGGCCGATCCATTGTCCGTGGAAAGATAAGCGAACCCTGCATTACAACAGGTTTTTTGTTCTTTTATATTTGCTTTTTAAATGGAGCCGTCTTCGCTTTGAAATCCGTTTTCTATTGCTGACGTGACCTGAAAAAGAAAATAATTGAAGGTTCTGCAAATAGAAGCTCTGTCCATTAAAACCACCCTAGGTACATTGGTCGTGCTTTCTATTCCGCGAGATTGCAATAGGTCAAATGTCAACACTTTTCAAAACAGGATTCAACAATCCTTTAATTTCGATTGTTGACGTACAAGGCGATGTTAATTTCGATGTTTTTTTTTTTAAAGCAGGTGATAATAGAAGCTTGGTGCTTGAAAATTCAAAAGAGTAGAACGTTCCATGTTTTTTTTTTCTGCAAAGTTATAATGAATAACTAAATTGATATTTTCGGTGCACAAATTCGATCCTATGTTACTAACTAAACAGTTTTGCAAATTATTATAACTTTTTTCAGTCATGGTTCAGTTTTTCAGTTTCGGTCTAGTTTAAGACCATTTTCAAGAAATATATTGCATAATTGAGTCCGTAAAAATTAATCAATGCAAATTATATAGTTCAAGTTTACTTCCACTACAGCAATTTTGTAAGCATACCCAAACGTGTCGATTCGGATGTGAATCATTGTATTTGTATTTAAGGCCACGTTTACTATTAAAAATGTTTAATTCATGGAACCACGCACCGATAAAACTAATTCAAATTATGTTAATATCACGATCGACATAAAATTCCTTATAAAACTTGAGGATATTTTCCGAACGCGTTACGTACTGTTACACACAAATAAGAATTTCCATCCGAAAATCGTGGATTCCAGCGTGGAGACCGGTGTCGTCTCGCGGCTAAGTATCAGAAAATAATCTCGCCGGGCACCGGGAACGTCTGTCAGCCATTTCCATCGCGGATCAAAGGCCAGAGAGCGCAATTTCCTCGAATATAGCAAAGCGGATCCGCTTTCAACTTCGGCTGCGGCTTAAATCGCAAGAAGCCGAACGGGGTAGCCCCGAAGAGCGTCGCGTCGGGGTTCTGGCCAGTTGGTTAGCCTGGTTCACATGTCCCGGATCTCCATGATTGAAACGACGCCTCTGCCATCGGGAAAACGCTGACAAACGCTGACGCAGTGCGCCCGATAAGTGTAAAGAAGCGGAAGACGCGCGACGACCCGCATAGGCAGCGAGCGGATACTTTACGAGCAAGGTCTGCCATGAATGACAATCGCAGGGGGTTGACAGGGGGCTGGGGCTGCCGCTGGTACAGGGACGAGTCGAGCAAGGCCGAGGAAGTCGACTATGGGAGCTCATAAAAGATGATCAGCTCGTAAAATTGATCACTCCTCGATAACCCTGCATGACGCCGGAGCTATCCTCTTTCCGCTGCTTTCATCCGGGGTTCCTAGGTGGCTGTACAACAGGTTACCCGGAAAATGGGCGAGGCAGTGACCTACCCCCTACAGGAAACCCCATGTGTCTTGGCTCGTGGAACAGTTTTTCCAGATTGCTAGAATTTTTTGGAAAATCGAGGAACCAGTTGAGCTGCTAGCACGAAAATTCTTTTTAAAGTTTGCGCGATTTTCTAAGCGGTTAGGTTGCAAAGAAATTCAACATTATTATTTTAATTGCAATTTTACACCAATAAAATTTGCGCTCTATTTAATTATGCTTTTGATATAAATATCAAAATTAAAAATTGATATAAAAAATTATAATTGATATAATTGATATATATATTATGCGTCAAATTTTGAAATCGAATTTTCAACCACTTCCCGATGAGCTAGAGGCTTGAAATTTTCCACATAGCTCAAAACTGGATGACTATGTAATATTAAAAAAATTAGGGGTAAAAAAACCTGAGAATTACGACTTTAAAAATTCATATAAATTTTTTAAGCTTCATCTTTGAGCTTATTCTGATCCTATGTACTGTACACCTTAACGAATAGCACCACTGTATATTTTTTAAACGAACGATCGCTATCCCAGTTTCAAACTATTTTTTCGAAAAAGAAAAATACCTTGAAACCTGAACATAATATTCGCAAAATTTCTCTGAGAGAATACCAATAGTTTCAGAATAATTGAAATGAAAAATTATTAAAGATAAAATCATCGTCATACCCAGAGACTTCTGAAAAATCATTTGAATCCATTCACGCGAAAAAGAAAAAAGAAATGGCATCGCGTTGATGTCGCAATTCCACTTTTTCTCGGAGTTTGCTGAACGAAGAAAAAGAATAGGAGTTGCAGTAGAGAAAATACATATCGAGGGTGTCCGATGATTGATTCGACACAGAATACGTTAGAACGGTATCGGGAAAAAAAGTGCTCGGTTATTGCAGGAGCGGAAGAAAGAGCGAGACAAAGGGGATAGACGACGAGGAGCGCCGCGTGCAATCAGTTGCTCGACGCACGCACACCTTTTCGAGGAAAAATCTGGGTCGAAAATGCGAGAATAGGGGTGTGTGTTTGCTATCGGTTTTTGAACGAGAATAGGCCGCGACGGTGGATTCTTATGTAGGCGATAACGCGGGAATCTATGTTGCGTGGGAATCGCGTTTATCTCGACGATAAACTAGCACGCGTACGCGGGAAATCTTGATTTTGCATTTTCTGTGCATCGGAGAATTAAATCGCGGTGTCTGGGGTATGTTCGAGCGGATTTCTGAAGATTTCTGAATGCTTAAATTCTCTTAAATTTTATACTAGATTTTTGACCTTCCATTTAACTTTATATTTATTTACTATCTATTTTCCAAATAATTTTCTGTTGATTTGGTATTTAATTTTCTAATTGTCTATTTAATAATGTGCTGTGCTATTTAACTTGTTTCTTGCCATTGAAACAAGATTTTCATTTATACTTTCCTTATATGTTTCAGAATTGACAGAATTGTTTATGTTTGTAAAATATAGCATAACAAAATTCATAAAATTCAAAGTTAGTTTAAAATTTGCGAACCCGATAAAATTACCTGAAAGTTTCCAATCTTATAAAAATGTATACTGTTCTAATAATATTTTCTACTTAATTTTTGATTCGTTAGGTTAGAAAAATATTTGAAGAAACAATTCGATTTTCGTCATCGAAGTGTAATAAAATTTTTTTAAGACCCATTGTGCATTAAGAATATTCTAACTACATGAAATGATTTTATTCAATCTTCGCTGAGAATTCTCAATGAAAATGCTGATCGGTAACCCCGAGCTCTCTAAACCTAATATAAAATAAATGAAGTAGGAAGAAGTGATAGAAGAACTATCGTTCGAGTGTCATTAAATTTTACTGTCAGACTAGCAAGGGAGTAAAATCCGTGACCGTAAAGCCGAGTGCAAAGGTGCAAGGTGTAAAATGGACTTGAAGTGAATTTTCAAGTTACATGGAACAGTTTACGAGTCGGGAAAAACCTGACCGTTGTAATAGAATACTGTGAAATTATTGTAAATTGCGGGAATTCGTCCCTGGAAGCGTCCGATGCACGCGGTTCCGCCGATAAGCCGTGCCGTTCGCCGATTAATTGAAGTTCTCAGCGGTATGTCGTTAGTAAACCGTACCGTAACGACCCCATAAACTTTTTACGGTTACCATTACACCGCCAATTACAGCGGTAACAATGAAGCGTCAAATACCCGGAGCATTCGATATCTTTATTCGAAACGAACGGCCGATAACAGCTTGCCCGGAACTGCTACTTTCAATTGCATTTGCACTTACTCCCTTATGGTTACCGTTCTGCAAAAAAAATATTAATTCGTTCCCGATGCACAATTTCGTCTGCCATTGTATTGTTGCTTTTTTCGATTCGGAGCATTATTGGGAAAATTAGGATAATGTACAGTTTGGGTTTATGTTTAACTGGAGAATTGGAAATTGGCAATGTGGTGATTTAAACTATATTCCACAGTACACGAAAAATATTAAAATATTTTTGGCAGTACTGCTGCAACACCTTCTACTATTCTACAGTTTTACCAGTTCAACGCAACAAGCAAAAAGTATCTAGGTGCAACGGTAGTGCACCAGCGAAGTTCTTGCACTAGGATAACTGCACCAGTGAATGAACATTTAAGAAATTGTTCAGGAAGATATTTTATTTAAAAAAAAATACGTGAATTACGGGAATTTCATATATGCCAAATGGCTCCCTATATTTTATTTGTCAAAAATAAAATGAAATTATTATTTTTCTTTATTAAACGTTAAATAAAACATATAAGAAATACCAGTCAATGAACACTGCATTACACTACAAAAACTGTTTAGGATTTAATGTATCAGGGATAAGAGTAATACTTACTTGATAATTGATAAAATTTCAACAAAAATTGATGAAATCCTAATAAAAATATCCTGCAAACAGGAGCCAAATTCTCTATGGCCATAAAAAGTTGTGAGATCAAACAAAGTACAGGCAAGTTCGTAAGCTTGGAAATACTTCTTGTAATACTGAAAACACGTTTGTAAAAATTAGTTTAAAAGAGGGTTAAATAAATAAATAAATTTGAGGGCTAAATCATTTAAACTTGGCCGTCACTTTTTAAACCAATGGCCTCGAAAGATGTTAGGTAGCGGCCAAGTTTCAACAATTTAGCCCTCCATATAATTCTTAAAAAATTAAATAGCGTTCTTTTAAATTAATTTTTACAAACACATTTTTCGGTATCGCAAGAGGTATTTTTAAGCTAACGACCTTGCCCGTATTTCGTTTGATCTCAAAACTTTTTACGGCTATAGAGACCTTGGCTTCTATTTACAGGATGTTTTTGTTGTGATCGATTTTTCGGAAAACCTCTTGAACGACTGGCGACGATTAAAAAAAGGAAAGGGAAAGGAGGCAGCAGATCGATAATCAATTTAAAAACCCGCGCGGTAGAGAGAGAGGAAAGAAGCGCGGTATTCGTGTGATGCATTATCCCGCAGAATATTCGCAGTAGACAGAGAGTTTTTTGCGGCAGTGAAAACGCCGTGCCACGGAATATTAATATCGCCATTATTTCCGCAATATCCCGGGCGGAACGAGGAGCACGCGTATTCGCCGCGTGCCCGACACTTTCTCGAGACAATGGGAGCCGAAACGAAACGAAGCGGAACGCCAGTCGGCCAATATCCACGGTATGACGCCGAAAATTAAAAGCACCGGCAGATGCGCCGCCTCGGCCACAGTAAAAACAACGTTACCCTAAATCCGGTTAATTAGCGGAATGGCCACGCGTTCGCCGGGAACAGGCCACTTCGTGTACCAAATGCTTCGAGAAGTAACCCTCCAGCAATCTACGTTCTCTCTGATTTTTCTCGTCGTTACCGAGCCTCCCATGCCTCCTCCATTCTCTTCTTTGCACTGGGCTCTCTCTTTCGAACCTATCTTCCCACATTTTTCCCTATGTTTGTTATAGGCTTTTCAATTAAAAATCTTTCCTTTCGTTCGCTGATTTATGGACTCGGGCAGCTCGCGCTGTTTGACATGGAATAACGGATACCAATGGGGTTGTTAGAGATTTCGATTGAATTAAAATTATATCGAAAGTGGAAATTAGTTGAGAGATATTTTTATTTTGATAAAAAGGTAGATAGGTTCAACGTAAATTTAAATGATCCGGATCAAGATGGGAAGGTATCACAATTGTTATTCTCAACAAAATTATTATATGAGGTTAAAATTAAATTAAGTTTAAGTAAAAGTTAGATTAATTTTAGAATAGTATTTCATAGTATTTTATAGAAATGGTATTTCTATAGTTACTTTATATTTATTTTTTCTATTTCATAGTTACATTAATATGAATAAATTGGTTATTTATATAAATATGTAATGAATTATTCCTTAGCTGCAAGGGATGGTCATTCAAAAAGATCGAATTATTCTCAGACTCGCATCATGTTTTTTCGAGTAAAAAATTTTCCAGTAAAAAATATCTCCAAAAGTATTAGGTCTACACAAAAATTTCAAAATTCAATTCGAGCGTCCAAATTTTTTCATCTAAACTGATTTTAAAAAAATTGTAATCTTTCATCGCAAAATGTTGCAAAAAAATTAATTTTTTAAATATTTTTAAAACAAATTCTTTTTTTTAACTAGTTACATAAAATTGGATTTTGAAATTTTTCTGTAGGCCCAACACATTCGTAGATATTTAATAAAATAGGATTTTCCACCCCAACTTGGAAGCCATTTTCACCTACTCAGCATGAATCTTTGTTCTACATCATACTAAAATTTCATTAAAATACTGGTGTTACGGTAACCCCTCTCGTATGATTAAGAATGCTACTGTACGAAGTAGCATAACCTGCTTCACGACTTGAAATTTGTGTGATCTTTAAATTCATTACTTAATATATGATATTTGATTAAGATCTCCCGATTAAATACACAGAGTATTAATATTGTGATCACAATGGAAACGTAAAGACGAGCTGGCAAGACAATGAAATTCTCCGAAGCTCGAGGAATCGCACACCAGAACCATATTTGCTTACCGAGCGCAGAATCTTAGATCAAACACGTGTTACACTGACACGTGTGCAGTTTCTATAGTGCTCTCCAGCGAGATCGTGTGAAGAACGCAGTCCAATCATGGCAGAATCGCGCCGGTTTCAATTCCTGCGAACAATACTCCTCCAATTGCAACGAGTGCGCTCGAACAAGTCGCTCGAACCGATCTCCACTCGAAGGATTAAATATTTTCTGTTTAAACACGTGCGTTGATTTCCTTTGGTTCCTCGACGTCGTCTACGTGTCTGCGGCTACCCCACTCTAACCACGTGCTTGCTCTTGCTACGGGCTACCATTCGTGTCAGTGATTCGCTGATTACATTCATGATACCACTTTTTCCATTTATATTTTCCAAATCGATTTTCCAGGTTCGATAATAGCTTGAACTTTTTGTAAGCATGGTGTAATTATTATTATCAATGATTTAAAATGCTAATAATAAGTGTGTCTTCTACGTTGTGCATATTTTTTTCAATTTTGGCTAACTCGTTCAAGGCAGAAAAAAATTTATTTATTTATTGTTTATTTTAATTAAATTATTAAGAACAGAGAAAATTTTTTTTGTGAACCATCATGAAATATCAAAATCAAATTGACATTTTGCAACTGGACAAACTCGTCCAACTTTGTAATCCTTTTTCTCTGCGACTACTTGAAATATTTTAAAAAACCCAAGTGCAAACAATAGGTTCATTCCATTGCTACCTGGCATATTTTTTTCAAAAATTGAAGGCAATTATTAAGAACAGAGAAAATTTTTTTTGTGAACCATCATGAAATATCAAAATCAAATTGACATTTTGCAACTGGACAAACTCCTCCAACTGCGTAATCCTTTTTCTCTGCGACTACTTGAAATATTTTAAAAAACCCAAGTGCAAACAATAGGTTCATTCCATTGCTACCTGGCATATTTTTTTCAAAAATTGAAGGCAATTATTAAGAACAGAGAAAATTTTTTTTGTGAACCATCATGAAATATCAAAATCAAATTGACATTTTGCAACTGGACAAACTCGTCCAACTTTGTAATCCTTTTTCTCTGCGACTACTTGAGATATTTAAAAAAAACCCAAGTGCAAACAATAGGTTCATTCCATTGCTACCTCGCA
>CM052344.1:4578165-4617958 GCA_028455595.1 Lasioglossum vierecki | reverse complement strand
AATTAAATTAATATTAAATTTTTTCTATAATATCTTTAAATTTGCAATTTAATATTTTAAGTCTTTCTGATTGCTATAAAAAAAACAAATAGTTAAGAGAAAAATTCTTAGGTGCGAAATATCCACTGCAAAGTTTACAGACTCGTATTTTTTTAAACCGTTGAAAAATCGGCAAACTGATGAGAAAATAGTGACTTGTCCCAGTTCGTAGAATAACCCAGTATAAATCTTAAGCTTGATCTAGAGCACCGTTCCGTTATCAGAGAAAGGCGGTTGCACGCGTAAAAAGATAACCGCAGGTTCGCGATATTGCGAATCGCAAGTTGGAATTACGACACGCCTCGAGGAGTATCTACGATATCGATCGTCTCTACGTGAGATGCACTGGCGATGCGGCCGAGATTCGTTGCACACGCGAGCGCGACCGTATCGTCACGTTCGCTCTCGTTGCACCGACTTTTTTGCATCGCTGCTGCATCAGCGACGTTCGAAAATTAACCGTTGCAAGCTGCATCGATTGCAATTCCAAAAATTCTAACTCGTAATCGTAGAAACCTTCCCTGAAATGACACTAACAATTCGGGAATCAGAATTGCATCATTGCACTTTTCAAATAGTACCTCTGTTACCAAAATATTAAAAATTTCGTTTATTTAATTTTTTTTTAATAATAAGTTTGAATATTGTTTAGCTAAAGTTTCATTATTGTCTTGATAAATAGACTGTCGATTTTCATACGCTTGGGTGCATTTACGAATCTGTACAATGCAAGCGAACGTATGCACTCACAAATGCATAATTTTTCATTCAAATGAAACGCTTATTGACAACAAAACAAATTTTCAAAATATTTTATGAAAATGGGATTTATATCTGATGAAATTGATACTAATTTAGAATGTTATTAGTTTATTAACACAATTTAAACTATTATTAATGAAGATTATATATAAAATGTATAATAATGCAGACAATATTAATAAAACATTTTGGAAGATGTATGAATTATTAACATAATATAAAATATCATTCATTAGTAATATTTCAAAAGAAGAATTAACTGAATTATTAATAAGTGAATTATTAATATTAGTTAAATTTAGAGAAGCTGTTTCCAATCATTCGTGAAATTTATAATATTATAGATAATATTAATAAAACATTATGGAAGACGTATGAATTATTAATATAATATAAAATATCATTTATTAGTAAAATTTAAAAAGAATTAACTGAATTATTAATAAGATTTAGTATGTTGTTGATAAAATGTAAAATATTGTCTACAATATTAATTAAATTTAGAGAAGCTGTTTTAAATCATTCGTAAAATTTATAATATTACGAATACACATGATGTTAAAAGTCATTTAAATTATCGCCCACTGTTTGCCACAGTAAATAATAAATTTACATAATTCATCGAACGTGTAAAATAATAAAATTATAGTAGACGAGAGCTCGCATCGAGAACGACACTGGAAACTGCATTGTTTAAGGTATGCATTGGGTTTGAAGATCGCGGACGGTGATATTATAGTTTGCGCCATTTGATGAACGAAATCGGGAATGTCGAGGACTCGATACGCATCGTGAAATCCCATTCGAATTATACGGATGAAGTGGCAGAATAGAAGGATATGCGCGGACATTCTCGAGTGTGATATCCGAAAGGAACACACTGCCATTCCCGAAGGCCAATGATATGCCCGAGGCATGCACACGTTCGCCCCCTCTACGCTGCATATCTTGGCGCATTTCAAGCATGACTGATCAACGCGTCGGATAATTTATCCGTCGATCTCTAACAAATTCGAAAATGGACGCCAGCCATGCGGAAATCTGTTTGTGTGGATTTAAAAGGGGAACTGAAGTCTTTATCGGGCTCATGAATGCATTATTGCGTCTTCTGAACTGTGCATCCTTACGCGGATGCACGTATTAAACATTTTATTCGAAGCACGCTGGAATGATCACATCCATTTCTTAATTGTCTGTTGTTTCGTATTATTTTCCGTGTATCCATACAATTAAAACGAAATTCGTTGTTGTTCATTAATAAACAGTTGATCTTTATGCAAAATAAAAATATTTGATTGGAATTGCAACAAAGTGCAATTCGTTTATTGGGTTGAAAATGATATGACAGTATTCTTAAATTTTTCTAATGTTTTCACTGTTTTAAATTACATCTATTCATTTTTCCCATAAATGCATAAACTTGTTAAATATTGTATATTAAATATTTAGATAGAGAATGATTGAAACTCGAACGTATTTATTTATTAATTTTGCTCTTTGACGTGAAGACACGCAATGCATTATTACAATAAATATGAATATTTTGTTAAAATTGTTAAAATAAAATTGTTAAAAGCTGCACAAACTCTGGACTGCGAATTTTATGCATTTATGACAAAGATGAACAGGTGCAATTTAAAATAGCAAAAATATTAGGAAAATTTAAACATACTATTATATTATATTCTACCTAGTAAACATAGAGTAGGGAAGAAAATAAATTTCTATAACATTCAAGTTTGTTGCAATTGCATAGGTCAAGTGCATTTGATATCAAGCATAATATTTTTAATTGGGATGAAAAAATAGAAATAGATTTTCAGTTTTTGTATTGTATTAAGGGAAAAATATTGAAAAAAATTAAAGCATTTTCAGAAAAATAAACATAGTAAGAAAGCATATTATTAGTTTACTATATATTAGATTTGTCAATTGTATAAAATACGATACACTGTGCAGCGAAATAAGATAATAACACCATGGAAATTGATCAACCATGTCACAATAAAGTTCCACACTGTAACAGCATTTAATAAGGGAAGAAATTGCAAATTCAAGGAGAATGCAATGAATGCACGTCAATGCCAAGTTGAATAGATAATAGTACAGTATATTACGTCTAACGGTGGGCTCCTACATGACCAAACATCCGGAGGAAATACGAGATCGTTGGGATACCATCTAATGGAGAATTCTATCTTGACGTTAATTGCGGTATTTCGATATAGAAGGATTATGTATGGTATCGATCCCCCTGAGGAAACGCATCGACGCTCCAGGGTGTGCTCTACAGTATGCGTAATCTGTGGATATTACATGCGTCGCTGACCAAACTATTATATATTTCCACAGAAAACACAATAAACAATCATTTACTCCCTCCCTCTTACTCTGTCAATATTTATCGTCTGGAAACGCCGAGCTATTCGAAATCGCTTATCGCATATTTTCTCCATACCAATCACTTCGTAAATTAATTAAAAATGTCGAGCTGTGCGAATTTTACAAATCAACTTTCTTATAAACGTACCTTTATTTTCGGTTCCAAATAGAATTAAATTAAACGAAGTTCAATTAAATTGGATTAAACTTCATTGAATTGATGAGAACACAAATGGGCTTAGGAGGATTTTAGTATAATTCCCACTTACGTTTCGTACGCTCTAGTTTCTAAAATCCTGCGTGCTGCGAATTTTCTAATTAAATTCCCTCTGAAAAGGATTTTTCTTATTTCGACTAGCAGGAAGAATTAAATGAAATTAAACTGCTATAGCGTTACACGTTTCGTCATAATGCTGTCTGGTACGTTTAATTTTCGAAAAATTTGTCTTTTAAGAATTTTATAACTAAATTTTCTCGGGAACAAATTTTATTCTTATTTCTTTCTCCGTGAAAAATTATATGAAACGAAATTAGATCAAGTTACAGCAATTATGTTACAATGCACATTTTATTTGCAAGAAGAACTGAATGCATTTGTTAATTCATTTTTTACTTTTCACTTAGAATTAGCCATTTGTGTAAAAAATAAATGGGTGCAATTTCAAATAGTTGACAAATTAATTGAATTTAAGAAGATCGATATATTATTTTTAATTTATTAGGGTCATTAAAGAAAAAAAATTAATAATGTGCTTTTTATTTTTCTGTTGCGATCGGTGCAGAGAATTTTTATTTAGCATAAAGTCTTTTTAGTTAGTCTTACTTTATTTATTATATTTTACTTTTCACTTAGAAGTAGGCATTTGTGTAAAAAATAAATGGGTGCAATTTCAAATAGTTGACAAATTAATTGAATTTAAGAAGATCGATATATTATTTTTAATTTATTAGGGTCATTAAAGAAAAAAAAATTAATAATGTGCTTTTTATATTTTTGTTGCGATCGGTGCAGAGAATTTTTATTTAGCATAAAGTCTCTTTAGTTAGTCTTACTTTATTTATTATATTTTACTTTTCACTTAGAAGTAGGCATTTGTGTCAAAAATAAATGGGTGCAATTTCAAATAGTTGACAAATTAATTGAATTTAAGAAGATCGATGTATTATTTTTAATTTATTAGGGTCATTAAAGAAAAAAAAATTAATAATGTGCTTTTTATTTTTTTGTTGCGATCGGTGCAGAGAATTTTTATTTAGCATAAAGTCTCTTTAGTTAGTCTTACTTTATTTATTATATTTTACTTTTCACTTGGAAGTAGGCATTTATGTCAAAAATAAATGGGTGCAATTTGAAATACTAGACGAATTAATTGAATTTAAGAGGATCGATATATTATTTTTAATTTATTAGGGTCATTAAAGAAAAAGAAATGATTGTAGTGTCTCGAAGATTGTCGAACGGAAAAGACACGTGCAAACGTCGGAATTCGCGAATTTCTGATGCGTTGTGACCGCCAACGTGGAAGTTTGTGTCCTCGGTCAGAGATCAAGAGGTCAGAGGCAGACGTCGGGGAGCGTCATGACTAAAAACAATTAATAATCCCGTTATTAAAGATTCTCCGCACGTCGCGCACGCATGCCTGCATCCGGCTGGGCTGATTAATAGCTTAAAACCGGCGCGTCACCACGTGCGACGCGCTGTTTAATTGCGCGTTGCGCTCTCCTGGCAAGTAGCGAGCGGGAACGAGAGTGTGATATGCAGCTGGCACTGCGAGGGCGTTGCATCTTGCAGAAAATGTTCGCGAAGAAAGTTGGACGAACTTGAGGAATATTTTTTATTTCTGAAAAACTAGTTTCCTTTATGATAAATCGAAGTTTTGACGTGAAGAAAATTCAATGTGGAGAATTTTCATCGAAATTAAGTATATTATTAATAATAAATATCAATTAATTTATTAACTTCGAAAACTATAAACACAAATGCCCGACGAAACGAAACGTGCAAATTAGTAAAAATTTCAATATTTCAATATAAGATATCAATTTTTAAAGCGTCGATTTTTCAATTAAAAAAAAATAGTTGGTTATAAATCGAAGCTTCCGGATTGAAACAAGACAAGAGTCAACTCGAACGGATAATTAGTTACCGAGATAAAAATTCATGAGTGCAGATCTTTTTTATTCACAGGATTGTACAATATTTCCACATTTATAAATTTATGTTTTATAAATTATTTGTTCGATCGAGATGAGATTTGTTTGATAAGGATGGGAATGGTTGAGTTTACGAGATAGGTATTTTTTCACTGAAGAATTGATGTTGAATCAACAAGGAACATTATTTTCGTTAAATGGAACGTCCGTTTTTCTAATATTATAAATAAGAATCCTTAGCCTGGATCCGATGTTCCCATGGTGCACCAAGTAATGAGGCACCGTTAATAGCCACGACCACACGCTCTAGGTTTATTTAACGAGCCCCAGGATAATATCCCATCGCAAGTACGCCGAATCTGTGTGTAGCGCAACGGATTACACGCTCAAAGATATATTCTATTCCATTCCGAAGTTTCGATTGTTAATACTGCTCATTAGTACTTCTCAAAATTTAATGGGTTTACAGCACGATAATTTACGAATTTCCCTGTGTCCTTTACAACTTCGCAAACCCTGTACAATCCCATTAAAACATAAATTACTTCCACCATTCGCAAATAATAACAGAAGTCTAAGTAATTACATATATTGCTAAAACAATAATCGTTATATTGATTGTGCAATCAGTGACTGTTGAAAGAGCATAAGATAATGTTTGAATCAATTGTTTAACGTAAATCTGTAGAGTTTTAAGTATCTTAACTGCAATTATTCGGAATAATGATAGCAAATTTAATTATTAAACCTTTTCTTTATTATTAATTTTTAATTTAAAAAATTATTTTTTATTCTCATCAATTTTTGAATCTTTATGCAAAATAAGAATATTCTGCATCGATTGGTGGAAAGTTAAATAAAAATTCATTTGATCCTCTGATACTATTTTTATGCTAAAAATTTTTTCATTAATTTACAATAATTCACCTAGACAATTTCTTCAGAATTGCATAAAAATCTAGTAATTAAGCTTCGATCGTATTTGGCCAGGGACAATTGTCAGCACATTCCAAGGAAAATTAGGAGTGTAGTTGGAAGATATTGTCTCTCAGATGGAAGAAGTTTCGTTGAGAAAACTTCTCAAGTTTTTGCGAGGAGAGAAAGGGACGTAGCCTGTATGAAACAAAAATTGCTTTCCGAAAAGGCAGGACGAGGAAAGAGAAAATAGTCCTGGAAGAAGGAGCGGAATAAGGTGGGAGGGGGAGGAGGACGTGAGGGGTTGATGGGTGGAGGGTCGGAGGCTGGAAAAAGTGCAGCCAGGGACGACAAATCAAATTTTCGCTCCGGCTGCACGGGGCCGCGGCCCATTGTTGCTTTTTATATGCAAAGCAAGGTTAAATTATGGGTGGAGAAAGGAGGCGGACGGATCCTGCGGACGGGTCGTGCCCATTGTGGTACTTGCTGACCGGAAGCATCATTGTACTACCACTGCCGTGAGTGGTGGCTTCTATTTAAATGTATTTCGTACGCTGTTCCAGTCTCTCGCCCCTTTTCGAGGCTGCCTGTTTTTAGGCGGAACCGGCAGCGCTGCTCGCAAAATTTTTATGGCCACCTAACAATTCACAATCTTCTCTATCTCCTGCTCTCCACGTGTCTCTCTTTTCCTATCTTTTTCTCACTTCGGGCTCGTTTTTGTCGCAAAGAAATTCTTGATGAGTAATCGCACTTGGAATGATCCATTTAATTATTTATACATGGGCCGGTTTTGAGTGCGTTCTTTGGCAGATCTCTGTATCATGCCCTTAATTGTCACCGTTGATATTAATTATTGTGAAACGTTCAAGTAAATTCATTGCAATTTTCACTGTACACCAGTGTCGCTAAAATTATTTTTTAGTTAGTCTTTCAAAATTGAAGTTCACCCTATAGTACAACCAGAATGAGACTCTGTTTTCTCTATCATCTCCACAGCGTGTTTAGAAGCAAAATGTAAACAAACGCCTCGCCGGGACAAGCTTACGTTGACAACATACGCGAAGGTCATCAAAATCGGAGGCCCTCTAAGTAAATACTTACGAAAAGAAATTAATTTAATTGGTTCCGTCAAATACTTTTTGAAGAATTGTGTATGATAATTGTAAACGATGTCCACAGAGCAACGATCAATTTCTGCCGGAGTTCTGGCGATCGTCCTAGAAATTGATCCAAAATCGATCTTTCCCCGACAAGCATGGCCAAGACAGTGGGTACGCCGAGCAAAGAAATCCAATTTCTCCGAGCAGCGATTAAATTCGCGCACGAAATAATATTTCGCTTGAAAGCAGATTCGCGGTGCCGCCGCCGCCGGGAGCATTCCCAGCGTCAGATTGCAGCCGGGTGCATGTGCAGGGCGCCGAGGAAAATATATTAGAGCCCATCTGGCTGGCCTGGGGAAGGAGAGCTGATTTAAATTTCGCGGCTGCGCAATCTGACGAATAATATCGCCGATGTAAGGGCGAAACGACAGTATCGAGGTTACCCGGCTTCCGGAAATTTGCCTTTGCAAATTAAAGGAGGAAACTCGTTCGAACGGGTGGACGGGGTGGGGCACACGACCGTAACATGGCCGGTTTCCATAAAAATCATTTCTGCTCGCGGAGTAACCGGCTGCGCCTTTTTATTTCTCTCGCACTTTCGCCAGACTGTAATTGAATTTCGTTGCCGGTTCGGATATCTGCGGTCGCCGCTGTCTTCGCGGCGAATTATTTATGCGTTCGCACTGTTCGCAGGCCGTGTTAACGCGTTGCCAATTCCGTGAATGGGATCCCGGAATTAGGTCAATCGGCGAGGGATTTAATTAAAATTTTCGATACCGATTCGATCGGATTTCTTTCCCGCTGCTTCGCAGATTTGGGGATTGGTAGCACTGGTAGAGGTTGGATGTGGTGGTGGTAATAGTTGCATCTCTGAGTGGTATTGTTATGGTAATTATAGCTAGATCATTAGACCACAAGAGGTTATGCGAATTAAGGATATAGAGGTATGGTTGGAGGGATGTTTACAAAATTGTTTAAATATATTATTCGGAAAAAGGATTCATCGAGATGGTTTACAGGCTACTTTGAAATTGTTAATATTTTTAATGCAAAGATTATATAAATATTATATGAGGTATGCTCGCGAAATTGTTTAAATATATTGTTCAGAAAAAGGATTCTTTGAGACGGTTTACAGGATACTTTGAAATTGTTAATATTTTTAATGCAAAGATTATGGAGATTGTATTATATTATTATTATTATACATTATTATTTATTATTATTATTATACATAATAATATTATGTATTATTACATACTATTAATTATTCAAATTTTAATAGTTCTCAGGAAAAGAAATTCTTATGATCTTAATATTTCGATCGAGATAAAAATTACATAAATTAGCAATTTAAGTTTAACGGCATCGCAGGGCCGGCTTAATCATCGAAATCGCGGTCGAACGGAGGGTCGGAACAAAGCGAATGGAAGACGAAAGGAAAAGCGGTTGGAACGGGTTAAAAAGAAGCTGGAAAATCCGGGTACACGTGTGCGCGAACATTCGGACGGACGTGACGAATGGGTATTAACTTTGCGCGGAGTTTGAAGCGTCTATCGGAAAGCCGATCGGGCCCGTTCATCGTATTTCAATCGTAACTTTTTTCCCGATCGCCGTCGGCCTGTTTAACGGTTTGTTGTGTGCACGTGTGTACGTGTGTCGCGTCGGTGCGATCGTCGAGGCGGGTGTGCGTCTACTCGTTACCGTGCCACGGCCTCGTTACTCGCTCCACGAGGAGAACTCATGAACATTATGGATGCAACGACGCCCTTTGACGCGATATTAGCTGCACGAAGCGCGAGATAAAGGAGGATTTCGGAGCACGCGACTGGAACCGCTGGCCCGGCTTGGCCTGACCCCGGCCCGGACCGCGCGCACCAGCTCCGCGAAATCAGGGACCGCTTTTAATAAGGGATGCTCTTTAATCAAATATTTAAGTCGTCGGAAGATTATGCGGAATCGAGAAACCGACCGACCAGGTATCGATTTCTCGAGTATCAAACGCGACCGGATAACGAGAGCGCTCTTTGATATCTTTGACGGGGCCCCATGGAGCAGAATGTGGATTACTGGTGTAAAACCTCCTGCGCGTTTACGATCTATTGGTTTTCGTTGTTGTAGAAGTTTTGCTTGTTTTTCCTAGATCGCTTTCTGCCATGTCCACGTCGGTTGCGATGGAAAACAAACATTTTTTGACAAGAATCCTGTAAATATTTTTCAAGGGAATTCGTCTTGTAGGAAAGGCCATGGTTCAATCGTTCGAAATGTTTCGTGGAAAAATATTAAGAATTGTAGAAACTGTAACGATTCCTTTGGAGGTCCTTTTGGAACGCCTTCTGTTGCAATCGAAAGTAAACATTTGTCGTGGACAGGCCTGTGAATATTTTCGAATCACACTTTTTGCATACAAAAGAGAATTCTTTCAACAAATAATCCTAATTTTTTCAATGAAAAATATTAACAATTGTAGAAACTGTAGATTTCTTTGGAGGTTCTTTTTTTGAACGTCTTCTGTGGTTGCAATTAAAAGTAAACATTTTTGATAGACAAGCATATGATGAATATTTTCGAATGACACTTTTTGCATCCAAAAGGGAATACTTTCAACTAATAATCCTAATTTTTTCATTGAAAAATATAAAAAAGTGTAGACACTGTAACAACTTCTTTTGAGGTCCTTTTTCGAACGTCTTCTGTGATCACAATCAAAAGTAATCATTTTTCACAGACATTTCGAAATTGTTTTTCGATCAATAATCCGGAAATGATTGTTGTAGATTCGAATGTAATATCATAGATCCGCGGTCAGGTAGTAGATGTAACAGCTAAATTCGTTACACAAGTCGTTGCGCATCGCGTTTACAAATGAGAAGCATAACCGCTGAGATTGCACGCGTCGAGCAACTTGCAGAGCACAGGGAACGTCAGTCGTTCAATTAACATCCTCCCACAATCGGACCGGAAGTTTCCGCAGAAGTTTACGCAAAGCATTAGTTACATGCAGTTGTTGATAGACCTTTAAGCGTAATGTCTACCAATTATTAAACTATTCCTTGGAAACTCGGTTTGATACTCCGCGTCCCGGTTATCAGCAGCTATTACCTCTTGTTAGCGGTCAGCTGACCAAAACTGAACGTTAATTAACACTGATAAACATGTAAAAAATGCTCTCAACTTCGATCGTTAACATTTTCACAGCGATGTAACCGAAAAGATTGTGAAAGAATTTTCTTGTAAATTAACAACATCACAGACAGAGTTGGGCAAAAATTTTATTTTTAAAAAAATTGTAAAATCCCACTTTATTCGAAAGTTTTATTTAAAAAAAATTTTTGCCCAACTCTGATCCCAGACAAAACTCACATAAATTAATTTTAATTTCATGTAAAATTTGGAAAAACTGGGTAAAACAATTTTATATAAAATGACAAAAATTCACAGTGAAAATTGCTGTCTTAGAATAATTTTATATAGACATATTTCTTTATTGATATAAAATTTGAAAAAATTGAGTAATAATTTTATATAGAACAGTGGAGAGGGTCGCTCATTATATTTTTTATCACTACATTCTTTTTACCAAATAATGATGATTGTCAACTTAAACGACTTTTAGTTAGTTCGCCTCGTGTTGGTTGAACCGTGCGAAAAATTTGGAAAAATTGTAGAGCCGCCGTTTTAATCGCCGAATGACTGATGAAGAGTTAAACCGGTACGTTAATGGGTCATAATTGAAGTATTATTTCTGCCACGGTACGTAGTTTCTCTGCCAGGAAAGGAAAACTTTCTGCTGTTTATCCGGCCATCCGCGACCATACGACATTAATGGTAATGTTGACGATAAAAACTTCCTGTCAGAGCACGCTTTTCCGACGTCAGTTTTCAACTTTGTCCGCGAGTCGAAGCTGCAACGAATTTTATTGAATAACTTCCATCGTTACAAACGCCTCTATCGATTGCCGGGCTCGATGGGCCGGAACGCGTTTTAACCAACATTTGTTGTTTCGCATCGTTGTACGCTCGTCTAGTAATATTTGAAAAAAAACCTGTCAAAATCTGCACTCTTTGAAACAATGCTTAATCTTTCGTTACTCAATGAAAAATATCTCCGAGAAACATATCTTTTACAATGATTAATATTCTGTAATAAAACAAATTTGGATTTCCCCTAATTATACCCTTTCAAATGTAACGAGATTTATGATAAAAAATGTTGCATGTTTTATTCGCAATTTTTTATACAGGGTATCCCGAAAATTTTTTACTTATAAAAATGATTCCTAAGGTGATTTGAAGTAACTTTTTCCTCTGCTAAAATGTTCTCCGACGCTTTGTTAGGGCGTTATTAACGAAAAGAAGACCAATGAGGGCGTGGCTAAGACGTGGCTATCACGTGACACTCAGCGCTCTGATTGGTCTGTGTTTTTCGTTAATAACTCCTTAACGAAGCGACGGAGAACATTTCCGCAAAGAAAAAAGTTACTTCAAATCACCTCAGGAATCACTTCTTTCAAGGAAGTACATTTGTGGGACAATCTGTATTCGTTCAGCATTCAGTACGATTTTCATCTTCATAACATAACTCTTGTGGAGTAATCGAATCGAGCAATTAATAAATGTATGAAGGTGTGGAAGAAAGATCTGCGAACGTATTCAGAAACAATAGAAATAGTTAATCAAACGCGTATTCAATGGGAATTTAACGATAAAGTAGCCACGCCCGACCAATATCAACCGTGATCACTTGCTCGCCGTCTGACTGACAGACCCAGCCGTCGACAATGCTGCTGTCAGTGGATCGACTAAGGCACAGACAGGCGTACGGTTAAATGGACGGGTAAACGAATGGCTAAATAGAGACAGAAGTGAACGGACGGATAGCTGAAGAGATTAGGGCCAGAAATAGATTGCCATGTAAACAGATAGAGCCTCGGTAAATAAATGAACATATCGTTCGGTCGAGGGAAACAAATATCTGCGACCTGAGATTTAATTGATTTGCAACGGCTTTATCAACGTATCCGTGGAAGATAAATAATTATACAATCCGTTCATAATTGTTGCGTACATTCGGTACAGCTACAAAAATATTTTATTATATTATAAAACAAATTTGGGAAATACAAATTTGTTTTATTACAGAATATTAATAATTGTGTAGATATAATACAAATAATATTAATAATTATATAGATATAATTATTGGACTTAACATGCCCAATCATAGTTTAGAATTATTCTTGTTAATTCAATCAAAATATTCATCTAAATGATGATTTAGGGACTTTAAATTACTTTGAAATCTTTACGTAATCTGAATGTGAGGTTAAAACTCTTAAAAAATTACTTTTCTTAATCTAAACTGATGAAATTAAAGTTAGTAAAAAATGGTGTCCAGGCTTGGGGGAGGCATTTCACCCCTTACATCTTATATGTTTCGAAATGGACGATCGACCGGCCGATATAGAAACGAGAACGTTAAGCGGTTATGTTAGCGTAATCGTTGGAATACGTAGAGATTGCGAATAATATTTCTGGGACTGTGATCGGGCCAGAAATGGCAACGCTCGGCTGCGTGACGGGGTGGCTTATCGGCGGAGAACGATATTCCGTTGGTGGCCGAATGGAAGCGAGCACGCTTGCTCCCTCGGCGACAGTTTCGGTAAAACGCGGCTGTCGAGGTTTCATCGCGCCATTTACAATGTAATAATTGGACTGCGGGAACGATAACAGGATAGTCTGGCGATCCACGCTGCTCGTTTTCCCCGCTGGGCCCTTTCATCCTTCTTCTATCTGCCGGGCGCGTTCACGCTCGCATGATCGTTTTTATCGTGCGACTCGCGCGAGCGAGAACCCGAGAGGGCTAGACCCGAGGACACGCAAAGGGACTGTAAAATACGGCGAAAGTATTTAACTATATGCCGACACGTGTAATATATTTGCAAACAAATTGGAAACGCGATAACTCTGCCCGAAAATAAACGGAACAATCCTCCGCAACACTTTCCCGGGACGAATCTGCTGTCTGTGTGCATTTTCTTGTTTGCAATGTAATCGGATATGATGACGTTTCTGTCTCATTGTCTGTCCATTAGAGATCGTGAAATTACATTTTTACCACAAAATTCCTGACGTTCTCCTGAGTAAAACGAGCCCAAACACGGCCCAGTTCGGTTCGCATTTGCGTGTGTAATCCAGGGTAAGGTAAAGCCTCGATTATCCGAACCGAGAAATTTGAGCTGCATCTATTTCGTGGAAAATCGTCAAGGAACGTTCTACTTGTGCTCTTTTTAAAGCTTGAAACATCTACTTTTCCATAAACTGCGACTAATACAAAAAATTCGGACGTAACCAGTTCGGATAGGCGAGGTTCCACTGTATCGTGGATTAAACGAGCGAAAAAGATCAGAAGTGTATCGTGTTTGGACTCGATTTCTTGGTAAAATTGTGGCGGATGCGCTGGTGAACGTTCCATGGACGAATAATTATTGCTGCACCGTGGATCGTGATCCTTGAAGAGGGAAAGATCGATTTCTGACGTGACTTGGTTAATCGCATCGGAATTGAGCGATCATAGGATGATTTTCGAGTGCGTGAACTGTAAAGGGGAGCATTTTCCGTCGGGTCACGCAGCGTTCGGAAAAGTTATCTTTCACCACAGGCGTAACTCACGTGTCCAGGCCGTGGGCGAGCACGAGTGTGCACGGGGGGCTGCAACGCTGCCGTGTGCGGCACAATAAGCGCAATAATTCGAGCGGGCCGCGCGACAGTAATAGCGACCAGCAAACTACGAAATCCCTGTACGCGACAACTATCGTAAACACACGTGTACGGCCACGCACGAACACACTGGGCCCGCTCCCCCGTGCACTTTATAACCCCGGTAGCTAGCCGCGATAGCTTGCAACGTTTTTGGCGGAATTCCGGCGTACTTTCCACTGGGATGCCGATGCCTATACCGAAACGATCGCCTACGAACTGGGCTACATTTATTATACAGGTGGGACGAACAGAAACTCGAATAAATAACGGGCAATAGGCAGAGGAGTGACCCGGACGCTTGCCACGTGGAATAATCGGAATTATATTGCAAATTAAGGATTATGCAGTATACTGCATGCAAAATTGGGGCAGGTTTAACTCATCAGTTTGCTCAACTCGACGTTTATTTATTAATCAAATTGTTTAGCAAATGTGCACGGATTGTTTAGCAAATATGTACAGATTATTTAGCAATTTTTATCTAGGAAATTATTTTCTATATTTAAATGATTACAGTAAATCCTCTATAGACGCAACAAGGCCGCACGCGATAAACGCAACAAAAATTATCCCCTCCTCTGTGTAATATTCAAAGGCCCGAGCGTCATCACAATGTAATAGCAATATAAAATTGTTTCTATTATTATGTTTTTTTTATGGAACTTTTACCAATATATTTATATGCATTTAGTGGTTTAATTGATGAACAACGTTTCGGGCGCAAGGAAAGACTTTTTTTACTTTTATGGCAAATACAAATTATCTATTTAATTCTTCTCTTAATAACTTTAATCAGTTATCAAACTACTCATACTTTATCACATTTTACCACGTTTTTATTAGCTCGCTTTCTTGTCTGTCTGTCCGTTTGTTCGGTGGCAAATTTTGCAATTGATTTTAAAGTAACTTCCTGATGAGCTAGAGACTTGAAATTGCACACATGGCTCAGAACTGGATGACAATGCATTATTCAAAAAAAAATTTTTTTTAAAGTCTTACCGTTTCGGAGAAAATAACAATTAAATATTTACCTTTTCATCCCCCCGCGAACTACGTCATCGCGTTCAGCGATCCCCACTTCGTTCGACAACCCCCTCTACTTTACTATGCGTGCGCACTCTGACTCGTCCCCACTTCGCGGACCCATTTCGCCCCGACGCGCGAACCATCGGTAGTGTAGTACATCATCGCGCAACGATCGCTATCGGTAGTGTAGTAAATCATCGCGCGACGATCGTGACCGGTAGTGCATCATCGCTTTGTTTACCAAGTGGAATTTACAATAAGGTTAGTGAATATATAAAGTGTTAATAAAGAGTGATAGAAGTATTAATACAAGACTAAAAAGCAGAAAATAATTATTTAATAAAATAATTTTTAAAATTTCCACGTTTTTAAAAGCGGACTAAAAAGTATAAAATAATTTTTCCTAGTGCCATACCGATTCCTAACCTCGTACAGATAGTCCTGAAAATTTGTGATTGTGAATTTTGAATAGCTGTGAAAATACTTGTGAGATTTAAAACGAAAAACGTGGGGCGCAAAATGCATCAATTATCTATCGCATGCACTAGGAAAAATTATTTTATACTTTTTAGTCCGTTTTTTTTATAGAATAAAATATGATTGGGATTTTTGTGAAGATCCACAGTTTATTCACTGTGGAAGTATTCAGCTCTTATTCCACTTGTCGGACTATAGGTTTTCCTATTCTACTAGCGCCAAAGGAAATTTAAACTGAGGAAGATTTAATAACGCGCCCGGGCGACCTTTGCGACCGAATTTTTCGTCGAGAATTATGGCTTCATTTCTGCAAATGAATAGTTTAACCTAGTGTAACTTTGCGAAGAAGGGTCGGAAGATGATCTAGCTAGACTCATTTTAAAGGTTGAAGCCCCTACTTCAAATTCCACTAACTGACACATCTTCCTGGAAATTTCGCTTGCCCTAGAAAATTAATGCTTATAACAATGATAAAAATTGATGAATGACAGAACCTCGGATAACTGGTTCTTGATGTTTAATGTATTATAAAATCGAGGAAAAAAGTCGTGGAACGGTCTACTTTGATTCATTTTAAAGCTCGAAGCCTCTACTTCAAATCCTAGTAACGCGCGAATTCTATTTTTTAGAAATTTTGTTTGCACCACAAAATTAATTGTTGCATGGACATTGATGAATCAATTAAATCTTGAATAAAAATTTTAATGTTTTTTACAATTTGACAACATTGAAAAATTTGATACTAAAAATAATTTGAATAGTTAAACAATACCTAATTTTTCGCATAAAGCGTTTTCCAAAATTTCGCAAGCAATTTACAAAACAACGTGTTGAGCTGCTGCACCGAAGCGTTGAGAGCACGTTAGGTATTAGCGCAGAAAATTGCATAATAACTTCTGAATGGTGTGATATTGGGAAAACTGCTGCGTGTGAAAGTTATTTAGCTTCGTGTGTGCTATATGATCGTATCAAATTTATACGATATTCCATTAATAAACCCGAAGTTTCGAGCGTTTGAAGCGTCACGTACTACGAATCCGTTCTTTTCATTTTTCATATTAATTCTCATGTTAATTTCAAATTCCAGTGAAACGCATACGTTTTTTGTGTCGGAAGCGTCATTCATTTTTACTGCCGTTTTTCCATAGTGCAGAAAAATAACATCCGATACGCGCACGGTTTTCAAAAACGTTTCAAACGAAAGTTGCTTTGCACAGTGTACTCTACGAATCAATAGAAATTTTCTCGATCTTATTTTTACTATTTTCCTGGCTCAGTGCAGAAAACTACCTGAAAACATAGAATTAGATGAAAGCATATTTTTGAATAAACGTTTCGAAAGAAAGGTGCTCAATAAAATGCAATAAACATTTTCCAATAATATGTTATTATTTATTTCGTGATCACACTTATTTTTAAATCTCGAAATAATCGAAATAAATAATAAAATTTTATTAGAAAATGTTCTTATATGATATATGATATATATTTTGTATATTTATTAATTTTATTTTATATATTTTATTTATAATTATTTATAATTATATATATTTCTACTCGTCATAAAAATTCATTCGATAGACGGTTATTATTAAGCACCGACATTAATTTCTACGCCAAATACATGTCTCGATCACATTTTTTGTATTCTCAATGCAGAAAACTGCATAATAATATTGGACACGAGTGCAGTTTTGAAAAATGTTTCGAATAAAAGTGACTCCTCCAAATATACTGTACAAACCCGTATGAAATGTCTCGTGCATAACATTCAAAAGCCTGAAGTTTCTCGCGATCGAAGCGGCACGTGTTTCGAATTCATTCTTTTCAAGCGCGGAGAAAATACAGCGCGGGAAAGTAGGTTGGCATCGAAAAAAGCGAGCGTATCGCGGCGAGGTCGATACGTGTGTCCCGTGAGAAACGCGTCCCACGAAATTTTCGGTCGTTATAAGCGTCCCGGGGAAATCGGTTCCTTAAATTGCCAATATGACTCCGTCCGCGAGAATTTAGAGCAGCGATTTATCGGCGCCGTGCGCGCGCGCGCGCTCGCGAGCGTGTTTAAATCAACGCGCCTCGAAAGAAATTCGCTGGAGCGTGGAATGTTCCCATCGACGGTACAAATCCGATTCGAACGGCCGAATGGGGCGAAAGATAGACCGTATAAACCTCCATAAACGCGGGATTATATTATGATATAAATACCGGGCCGAGCCGAAGAGTTACGTAACGCTCCGGGAATTTTCGCAGGAACCGTTGACTTTTGCCACTGGAACACCTGCATGCACGCTATCTAAACCAGAATCGCACCCCCGGATCGATTAAGAAAGAATTGACCTACAAACCCCTCGGTTTCAGGCATAACTGACGTAATCGGACCGGTCTCGAATCATCAAAAATTGCCTTGTATCACTTTTCGTTTAACAATACGTGTTTAACACTAGGTTTATGAACCAGTCACAACGACGAAGTTTTTTAAAAATATTTATTTAACGTCGCTCTCAATGGCTCAGTAGGTTTAGACACATAATTAGGCAGGATTTAAGTTATCACGAAATTCGAATGAGTATATAAATTGGAATATTTGTTTATCTACGTTCAATTAATTTTTATTTCAGAAACTAGCTGTTGGATCTAGTTGATTCATTTCAATCTGAAAGATTTGGTTCCTTCTAAACAATTTTTTTTTCGTTGGTAACTTAATTGTGTCTTTAGTATTGCAAGAATGATTTTTTTTAAGAAAATAAAAATCGTTTATGGTAGAATAAGCTTTTCTAATTTTGATAAAAAAAGATTGTCTTGCATAATATAATAACGATCGTTTTTTATATCTTCCATAAAAATAATTGTCTGAACTGTTGCCGATCAGTATAAATAAATGGATAAAATATCGGGCCAAAGGTAAATATGGGAAATCGCTGAAGTTTAGTGCAAAAAGCGCGCAATAAAGTGGAATCCGGGAGTTTCCGGGAGGCAGAGGGTGTGCGGAATGCATCGGTGACAGATCGCAGGTACACGGTTGCACCTTGGTGCACGTCGGGCAGCGGTGTATCGACCGGGAACCCGCGAAAAATCCGTGACCGCGTGCGCACAGGGCCGAACGGAGCCGCAAAATATTATTCAAAACGAGTGAGCACGTTCATAAATAACGCTAACGTTAATCCGGCAGGTCTGATGGCCGTAGTGCGGTAACACGGCGGCCATGGCCGGTGCATCCTGACTGCGGCGCGATTGCACAGCCGCTGAACACGAGCCAGGTGCGGATTTCCCGAACAAATATGGATCGGCCGAAACTAGGCTGCTTTAGGGCTGTCCCAACGCCCGGGCTTTTGTCATCGGCCGTGTTTGCTTTACGTTTGATCGGCAGAGATTACGCGGTAAACTCTTCGCCGGGTTATGATGCTTTTGCGGTGGACGCCTGTCGTTCTTGTTTTACGAACGAGCCTGCGCCAATGGGACCGCTCATAAACTATGTCGAATCGGCGACCATAACTCCCGCGTATTGTTTCGGGAAATTGATATTTTGAAAAACTATGTACACCCGCGAATTCCTCGTTCAAAAATACACGTTTCGTCTCTTTGCAGAATTTTCCTGTGTCTAATAGTTTTCGAGATATACGACGATTTTTCAACTGGATGAAAAAGTGCTATAGTGTGTGTCGTACATTTTGCTTCGTATCTTGAATTCGTTTAGGCATAGAAAAATTTTGTATAGAGATATATTGTGTAGTTTTGAACGGCGATTATGCCTGTGTAGAGAGATTTGCAAATAATACATTTGTTTAAACAATATACTAAAAAAACGTTATTCGTTTAGGAGTTTACGGGGTATACTTTCACGGTGGGTACTGTGGTTCTTGTTTCCGGACCGCCACAGGTTTTACGATCGAGGTCGTGCCACTGTATCAAACATTCACGACGTCCTTTGTCGGTGGTAATTGTACGTCAAGACTTATACATATTTGTACACGGTTGCACAAAAATATGGTTAGTTATTTTCACTTCCTAAAACTGAGCAAAAGTTTCAAATGTCAAGAGTCTCTGTGTTATAAACTTTGAAATTAGCAAAGTGGCGTTATAAAACCTCTGGCTACATCATAAACTACTTAGTGTTGATCGATATCCCTGATGTTGACAGCAAAAAGATCGATTTATCGTAGAATGACAAAAAGCACGAGTTACCTGTCTGACCATAGAACAACCTTAACTACTTAATGAGTTGTGCTATTTTGGACGCCGGGAATTTCGATTAAAATTAAATACTCTGTGATAAAATACACACAAAATTAGGGATTGTTTAATTCATCACATTTCTGTTTACGAATTCGTTTACAATTTACAGGCCATTAAGAGTTTTGCAATAATTCTTTATCCTCGTTTAAGAACCAGTTATACTTATAAATTTTTATCTCGGGAACTGTTTGTCCGGTTGCATTGATTCTTCTTTTATTTAAATCTTATGGCTTTGTCCATCACAATCGATTCTTGTTTATTGCATATTTAATGTTTTTCTATTAAAAAATATAAACAGAAGTCTCTCTCGAGAAAATTCACACCATAGAAATTTGATTATAATTTGCAACGTTATTTGACACGTGGTTTTGATGTTTTTTAATTAAACGATAAATTCCGCGAAGAGAGATATTTGATTTTCAGTCCTTAATGCATCCATTTCCAAGTGTAAAACTGATCAAACAGGAATCGTGAAAGTTCACAGAAACATGTCACCGGCAAAAAACACACCCTCCACCCTTGCGTCTCGAGCCCAGGGATTTTTAAAGAGCAACGAGTCCCGACGAAGAAGAAGTCGCGAAAAATGGGGCGGAGTTGTACTTTGAGATCTTGCATAGCGTGATGCTGAAGGGAGTTGACAGGAATGCTAGTGGAAAGGGGCAGCCGAAGCTGTGTCACTCACAGCTGACACTCTTCGCGCTTGCCCTCGAACCAACTACCAATCCCTCGCTTAGATTAATGTTTCTCTTTACTTAAGGGATGCACGGTCCACTTTTTGTATAGTTAAAATTAGAAAAAGAAACGATGACGACGCAATTTCCATCCGACGTCGTGCCTTAAGGGGAGGTCCGTGTAACTGTCGTTTTTAGAACCCCACTGTCACCCAAAGAAACCCCCATCACGCGACCAACCTTCAGACTTCAGTACATTATTTAATTTATTGTACTTAAACAAATGGATTTTTTTCTAATCCATTTTTATGAATAAATTCGTCGTTCAAAAACACACAATTCATCTCTCTACGATATGTTTGTATCTTAGTTGGTTCTCGAGATATATGTATGTCAATCTTCAAGCGATAAGCAAGAAAGTGCTATAGTGTGCGATACACGTTTGGACAAATATCTTGAGAACTGCTAAAGGTACAAGAATTTTGTACCGACACAAATTGTTCATTTTTGAACGAGGAATTCATCCATCTATGTAGTTTCCGCGAAATGTTTATTTCTTTAAACAATGCGTTGACAGAGTTGATTAAATATTCCGACCGGGGTGGTTCTTCGATTTTTCTATTGTGCATTCGGCAGTCGATTTTTAAGATAGCTCGTCCCGGGGTTGTATCCCGGAGGAATTGACGTCCGTATTTCGTCCCTGACCTTGCTGACCGTACGGGCACCTCGAGTGACCCGGCCACGTACTCATCGATCGCATGCAAAGTATTCGCGGCAGCCTACGCCTCGAAAAATACGGGACTCCTTGGAAATGCGGCTCGAAAATACGCGCCGGGAAAATCAGCGCAGGTCGAGCGAGTGATCGAAGGGGAAGCGATTGCCCCGGCATATTGATGAGAACGCGGGCTTCGCGCGAATTTCTTACGACGACGTTATCGCCCCTCGCAAGGAAAAACGAGCGAGATGACGCTGCCAACGTACGTTTGTCGCGCGACTTGCAAATCGAACTTACACAGCCGTGCCAATACTGTTCGGAAATAGCTGGAACCGTTTTTTGAAGTTTTCTAAACGTTTCCATTTTCCTTCCTTTTTTTCTTCTAAAATTTCAGAACGGAAAAGTCTCGAAAAATAAAGTCTCATAACAATGTATCTGGACTGATTTTAAGGGATGAAACTTTTATTCTTAAAGTGCTCGTGTTCTCTCTCTCGTAGAACCACTTTCAACCAAAAATTTAAAATTTAAACGTCTTGAAAAATTCAACCTGCAGTAACTTCGTGGATGAAGGTCTGATAACAATCTTTTTACAACACTTACATTAGTTTGCCGAGTTGTCGTTGTTGTTGTATGCGTCAAATCTGGAAATAGAATTTTAAATCACATCTCGATGAGCTAGAGACTTCAAATTTTCAACATAGATCAAAATTGGATGACAATGCAATTTAAAAAGAAAATATTTTTATATATTCCCCTTCGCCCCACTCCGCGCGCTCCCCACTCTACTACGCGTTCCCACTTCGCACCGAAGGAGCTCGGTTTACATACTGGGTTGGTTTGCATTAGGTCGGCCTCATCGTTTAAACAATGTTTTTATCTTAAAAAATGAAGGTCCAGTCGATAGAATCTATTGTTGCAAAGAACAATGTAATATCTTTTTATTATTTTATTTGTTTTTCATTTCTCATCGGTAATATTTTATACTTCTAAATTGTGAATGTTTTCTAGAAAATCCGTATCAATGCGTTCGATCGGAAACATTCTGCCACAGGGGTAGTTGCTTGTACCAACCCGATTACAGAGGTTGCATGGCTTAATAAGAACCGAACCCGATACGGATTTCAATGTCTGGTGTAGGGTTGGTAAGATTTCGAAGAATTTTCGCTGGTACGTGCCGTTTGGGATTCGCACCGGTATTAAATCGGTTAGTGGGGCAGTCGAAGCGTATCGGGATCGACGGTTAAGGGAACGGCGACGGTTGATCACGATACGAACAGCGGCGCATCGATCGGCTCAATCCATTCAGTATCCCCGGAAACGTAGTCGGTTAAATCCCAACCTGATCGTCTTACACAGTTCACAGGACATCGTTCGCTGTGATATGTACACCCGACAAAGTGAGTGCGCACTCACGTACCTATTCGGCCAGGCCAGGCTATGTACCGGGCGCTGCCGGAGAAATTCCAGGATGTTCGCAAATATTGACTCACGCCTGAATATCTGGCAACGCTCGAGCTAAGTTCGTGCCAGGAGATTATGTATTTTGCCGTTGTGTCAATACCTTACGACGAATTGCGTAATGGTACGTACACACGCGTCGCGGTCGCCTCTGTCTCTCCGTGTGTATGTGTGACTGTAGCAGGTGCGAGATCTGATACGCCACGGAGTTTCGTTGCGGGAACCACGCCCTTTGTCAGTGTTTTGCGCGATTATACCGATATGCTGATTTCGACTGCGAAATTTGGGTAGATACGTATACGCCCCGCGATGTTAAGACACCATATCTTTGGAAATCTGATCAGGTCGTTGGATTCATTGCTAAAAAATACACGATTTATCTCTTTACAAAATTTTTCTATCTGTAACAGTTGTCGAGATATCTGACGAAATTTATGACACATACTATAGCTTTTTTTCCTGCCCAATGCTGAACGTATACGCCCTGCGATGTTAAGACCATGTCTTTGGATTCATTGCTCAAAAATACACCATTTATCTCTTTACAAAAATTTTTTATCTGTAATAGTTGTCGAGATATCTGGCGAAATGTATGACACATACTATAGCACTTTTTCTTACCCAACGCTGAACGGTTATATCTTTAAAACTATGAGAGATACACAGATTTTGTAAAGAGATGAATTGTGTGTCTTAAGACGATGAATTTGTCAGTGTAAGTTATTTTGAAAGATTGATAATTGTTTAAACCCTGTTTTAAACAATATACGCAATCAATGAGAAAAAGTGATTCGGTGAAATACTGCAGCTTTTGCTAGGGAACCAATATCGCGACAGAATACAAACAATAAATCTATAGTAAATGGATTAAACAAGAATAGTGTTAACGTTTTACAACGCTCCGAGCAGAATTCTGTGAAAAGGAAAAATTAATATTTTCGCGTGCATCCATCGAAATAAAACGCTGTCGCGATATTGAAATGCATCCGTTAAAAAATGCGACACACAGAGACACGTGCACCCTCGAGGAAAGTATTTCAATATCGCAATCGCGTGCACGAGCCGGAACACCATTAAATCGTTCCAGTTTTGTCAAATGAATTCCATCGCGGCCCGTCTTCGCAATTGCCGGCCGCTAAACATTCGTTTGTTCACGTTGCTTTATTTCGTTCTTTTCCCTTTCTGTTTTCCAGGTGAGTAAGGCGACCGTATTCATCAGCGAAGCTTTACGTTGACGTCACTGGGCCGCGCTCGGTGAGTAACTGAATTTTCCAGGACAACGAAACGAGGTTTTTCGGCGAGCAATTTGCTCGCTTGCCAGCGATGAAACTCGTTTCGCTTTTGCTACACCGCAAGGGACACCGGGTCCGTTGAAATTCGATTTCGGGTCCTGAAGAAAAAATCCAGAATACCGAAAAATGCGTCGAAACATTCTCTATGATACAGTAGTTTCCATAACAATTTCATCGGGAAACAAGTGTACTTTTTATCTCATTGTTTAAACAAATGGATCGTTTACAAATCGGTTTACACGTATATATTCCACGTTTGAAAATGTACAATTTATCCTTTTACAAAAATGTTCTATCTATAATAGTCATCGAGATATTTGATGTAATATATGACACATACTATAGCACTTTTTTGCCTGGTACTGAAAGATTAACATATGTATCTCGGCAATTATAAAAGATACAAAAAATTTGTAAACAGATAAATTGTGTATTTTGGAATGGTCTATTGACCCATGTAAATTGATTTGCAAGAAATTTGTTGATTTAAACAATTCAGGAGAAACAACTATACTTTTTGTGGATTTTGCTAGAATTTGGTCCTTCGAGTGACGGGTTTGAAGTGTCATGTTCGCGATAGCGTGAAAAATAGTTGAACAATACCGAGGAAAAATGGAGATTCACTGGTTGCATAACCCAGACCTGTTAACGAATGATGTATGCCGGTGGTGGTTCATCTCTAATTAACAAAACACGCGGTACCCCGTGATCTATAGCTGCTGCTCGTCCGAGGACGTAGTACTACGTGCGGCCCACGATTAATTACTGATCCACGAGCCTCAGCGATGCGTTGTTTCATTGTTGATTAACAAAACATACACTAGAACGTGATTCACAGCCGTTAATTCATACCTGCAAGACTTGATTCGTCAATCACCACTTTAAGACAATCTTTTGAAGTGTCATTAATGAGATAGCTTTGAAAAATTATTCATAAATAATTTAGTAGTATCATTATCTCATTGCAACAATTATAAACACGACGGTGTAAGAAATATGATTGTTACAAAATTTTGTTAAAAAATTTTTTATAATGTGATTGACGAATGTATGTTACGAAAAAATTGTACTTAAAAATAATGACTATTTAATATAATAATATCAAATAATAATATAGCAATATCAAATATTACTATATATAATAATAATAATAATATAGTAATATCAAATTTCTACTTTAATTCGATAATAACGAAAGTTTGAAACATTTTTTATAATGTTAGTAATAAACGAATGGCGTTGACAATTTTTGTGCAGATAGTAGAAATTGGTAGGAAAACTAACTAGTACGAACACGTGAAAGGATTGATGAAAATTCGAGTGTAACGGGAACGATAAAAATTCACCTGCCATTTGGTCATAAAAAACAGAAGAACGTAGACGATTTGAGAGGGGGAGAAAAAATTTCATAAAAATCGTTTTCGGGCATGAAGGACTTCCGTCGTCAGTGTTGCGTGCAGTTGGACGGAACGGAATCAATAGGAACGACTGTATTGTATATTTTACCATAGGGCGCTTTGATATACTGTATTCGTATGATTCCTGGCAAACTTTTTCGGGCTGCACACGTGGCCAGGTGAGCCGGGGACGGGGACAGTGTAACACGGCGGAAAGCGAGAACGGAAGCGGCAGAATGCGGCCGGAGGGCGGAGATGAGAAAAGTTTTGTTGACTCGTCAAAAATTTAATTTCAACTGAAATTTAGTGGAGTCGAGCCGAAATCTTTCGCTAATTCGCCGGAGATTTAATTATAGTCGGGGTCTGGTCGGGATTGAATTGGACCCGTCGGTTGATTTAATTGGGCCGGGCATAACTTTTTGTTAAAATGTTCCCCCACCAACGCGAGAAACTTTTCTCGAAATCCCCAAGGAATTATCTCGTCACGCGTCAAGTACGTGTATTCCGGTTCTGCCTGCAAAGATCCGCGGCGGCGACGCCTTGCCTTCCCCGTTTCTCGCCACCTTTTCAGCCCGGGACCGTGCCGCCGTTGATTAAATTATTAATTGGATTTTAATTACCTTAATCTTGGAATCGCACGTCTGTTTTCGCGCCCCATTAAAAATTCACTCCCCCGGCGAGCTATGGCCGATTCGACTATCAACGTTCGGCCCCCGGCGACCCACACGTAAACAACTATATTCATAATTATTTAACGACCTCCTCAATTTTATTCGACCGAGCAAGATGCTGTGCAACTTATGTGGAAATAACTCTGAAATATCTGGCAGAACTATTGTTAATTAGATTATGTTTTTTAGTACAACAAAATTTCAAAAAAAGAATCAAGTCGATCGGATAAATAGTTTCCAAAATAAAAATTGTCACCTGTATCGATACAATGACAAAGCTCTTTTAATTTTAATTATTGTTCATGGAACCTTTAGCAACATATTTGTGACTTTCTTCTGATTAAAATGAGTCCAAACACGATGAAATTCGAATCACATTTACTTGTTTCATCCACGTTTCAGTAGAGTCTCGATTATCCGAACCAATATCTAAATTCTAGTACGCGAAGCAATGACAATTTAACTGCAATAAATATTGTCATAGTACTGTTAATTGGATATCATTCAATGTAGGTCCTGTCGCGAAATAATTCTCACGTAAGAATTAAAAAAAGCGACGTTAAATAATAAAAAAAAATTTGTAAAAGTTTCTTAAAGAAATAAATATTTTCCATATAAAATTCTATCGATGCAACCTTGTTCGTAAGTGAATTGATAAATTTCAAAATTGAAATCTAATTCAAATCTAAACTGACGTTTCTCTGATCAGTTCGGATAGTCGAGGTTCTACTGTTTCGTGGATTAAACGAGCAAACAAGCTCCGATGTATATGGTGTTGGTACTCATTTTAATCGGAAAAATGTAACGTTTACATTGATTAGGGTCCAGTAAAAAAAATCGTTATAAATAAAAAATAATTGCGTCACTAAATTTTATTGTAAGTTTTGTTCAGGTGTTACGCTTGTTCTACGCCGAAATGGAGCGACTATTCTCGCAGTCGTATGCATAAATTGGGCAAATTTGATCCTCGTTTCCCGCACCTGCACGTTTAATCTCGATTCGAATCCCCGGCCGAGAAAGTGACGTCAGATAAGAAACGCTGATGCCGCGAAAGGAATAGCGCATTGATTGAGTTAGCGCGATATAGCTCGGGACCACCTGGGCTCCTTGACGTTTTAAAGGTGGCCACTCCCCATGGCTGTGTCCCGGGGAGCAAGGGAATGGCGCCTAGAAACTATAGTCGGGGGCTATCTGACGACATGCGACCCCAACGTCCCCTCTAATTCCGCATTTACGGGGTTCGATCGCTTGTAAACCCGGACCGCGAGACCCGTCTTGAAACGGCAATTTTATCGACTGACTGCCTCTTGATTGCGGCTTGTCATTTGCATTTCGCCAACCGCCTCTTGCACACCGAAATGCATTTCATAATGTTGCGGTAAAACCTCCCTTATATCGTACCAGAAAATGTTCATTTAATTTCGCTTTAAACTGCATTCCGATTTCGTTTGTAACACGTTTCCTCTGGCTATTGTTGCATTTGATTTAACATTCTCACTGGTATTTTTAAATATCAATTCTTTATGTCCCTGATTTTATTTATACGTAGCTAAATTTTTGAATTTAATTCTTGCATTTAATAATTGTATGAAATATAATTTCAATTCTTTATGTTTATGATTTTATTTATACGTAGCTAAATTTTTGTATTTAATTCTTACGTTTAATAATTGTATGAAATATAATTTCAATTCTTTGTGTTTCTGACGTTGATACCGTGTATAGTAAAATTTTTGTATTTTAATTGTTATATTCCAAATTTGAGAATTCAATTTTTATAGTTGAACAGGAATTCGAATCATGATTATTTTATTTCCATTTTTATTAATTTGTATTTGGGTTTGATGTTCACAATCGAGCGATTGCAACATTGCAAAATCAGAAGGAAAGCGTCGGAAGTTGCTGAGCCATATTTCCTAATAACGAAACTTGTAAACAACTAATTAAATTTATATTAAAGTCCCATGATAATAACGTCGTCGCGGGAAAAACGAAGTACTTATCTTCCGCGTGAAGTTTTCCCAATAAAACGCTTAAGCTTCACAGAAAACTTCATAATGATCGCGGTATTACCATGGAACGGAAGTAGACTAACAGACACACGGATTATTACCTGAATAATACTTGCTAACGACAGTCTCTTGACACTGTAATTCTTTACTATCAGCAATCTCCTAACAGCAGAACCTTGCCCCCTTAATCTTTAATTAACCCAGATCAGACGATGAGGTTTACAATACTGAAAAACCAATTTCTCGACAAACAAAAAATCGTTTGTGATTTTCCAAGCATTCTATATTTTAATAAAAATGTATCGACTCAATCAGATTAGTAACTTTGCAGATAAAAATTCATAAGTACTTTTGCTTCGTGAAACGAGCAAACACTTGCAAAACTCGTGGACTGGATTTATGAATTTTCTTTTTGTTATTATTGGAAAATTAACTTGGTAATTTATATATTGGTGATTTATATCCAAGTAAAAAAATACAGTTTGAGATTTGCTTTATCACATATCGATTAAAAAGTATGAAATATTTTTCAGTTCACTTTGATGCACTTCTGGGTGCATCGACTGCACAAGATTATGCAATATTCAGTGATCCTACGAATCACGATGAAAACGAATGAAATGGGTTAGGAGAAAATGCAATGTTGCACTTTGTTGTATGCAATTAATATCTCTGAGTCGAAACTATTTTTCAGTGCGCTTCGATGCACTTTGGAAAATTGCAATTTTTGTATGCAATTAATTTCGCAGCTTGCATCTAAGCACTCGAAGGACCAAATTAAACACGAAGGAATTTGGCGAAGTACTCATTTGAAATTGACTTGGAATTTTGTCATTCGATTGCGATTTTCGAGTGCACTGTTTGCATCGGGTGCTCGTGATGTGGTGCAGCGTGCACCACCCCGCATCAACGGTCCCCAGCTGGTTCGGTCGGCTGGCGACTAATCGATTACGCCGCAAATTATATCATTCTCTTTTTATTCTCGGGCGAAAAGTGATTAATCGTGCCGCGAGTGTGTGACGGTCGATTTTCCAGCGTCTACGTAAGTATAGCTCTCGAACACACATTTCTAACAGTGAACCATCAACCAGAAGCTGATAAAAAAATTGTACGTTCCAGATTTGTAGTAATCATGGGATGATTTATTTCTTTTTTCCAGACTATCTGGAAAACTTTTATTATTCAACTGCCTTTTCATAATCTGTACTTTATATGTTTATAAACTAGTTGCATATTTTTTGTTATTAAAATTTAGTCATTATTCATTAGTCATTACGCTCAAATACTTACGTAGTAATTATTCATAGTCACGCTCAAGTATTTACTTAGTCATTAATTATTATCATTAATTATGATAATTGTGACTAGCATTTGTCCAACTCTGATATCAACTTCACATCCATAAAATGAAAGAAATCATATATGTCGAATGCAATTATTCTAGCTAAGAAAAAATATTTAATTTCAGAGTCAACACAGCTCCGATTGCAAAGGGTTAAATAAATTGACAAAGACGCAGCACATAATAATAATTGTGTAGTCCAAAATTGTTCGCAGGAATTTTCCAGACACCCGTTGGATGCCCGGGCAGCCGCTCGGCAGAGGGGGAAAAAAGGAAGGAGAGTGGTACACTTTGTCTGTTGCAACTGGCAATGAATTTTCGAAACAAGCTCGATTTTGAAGGTGGGCTCTGACCTCCATTCGATTCCCGGCGTTATCGGCTCGGATCGCCGTCCAAACTATTTGGAGAGCATCAGTCGCAGCGAGCTCCATAAAAGAGCTCCCCACGGACCATACTGTGCGAACCCGTGGACCCGGGAAAGGGGGCGCGGAGTGGTTTGATTCGGCAAATAGAAGACACCCGATTGATATGTGTTTCTATCTCTCTGTGTAAGAGGCGGTGTAATCCGTTCGGGGACGCCGCTTTAACGAGCAAAAAGAACGTACGTATTCCCGTTCGTCTTTATTGTTTGCCCTGAGCGCATGTCCCATCTGCGATCTCCTCGATCTACTCCAGATTAGCATCGCGAATGGTTTTTGCTTTTGGTCGATCCACCGCGCTGCCAGAATTCTGCTTTGTTCGTCTCTCGGCGATATATACCCTACTTTTTCCATTGTTGTCCAGAATGATTTACGTAGCTTGCAATTCTCAACTTTTCAATTATGTGTTCAACCCGGAGTCGTCAGATTACATTGTCCCCCTCCCCACCACTCTACCTTCCCCTTCTCCTACGCTATTCCCACACCCCTTCGCCCAGTCACGTGACGCGCTTCAATTCGTGCATATACAGGATGTGTCAGCTGAAGCAGGCCACCTAAATATTTTCTTTATTTTTAATGACAAGAAAAATATTTATGGCATATTTTAATAACAAAAAAAATTTTCCCGATAAAAAAATTGTTCTTCTATGATATTCCTCCTTCGATGCCATTTAAATCGTGCCATAAACATTTTTCTTGTGACTATAAAAAAGGAGATGTTTAGGTGGTCTGCTTTGACTGAGATACCCTGTATACAGGGTGGTCCGTTTAAGTAAGAACACCTAAAAATCTCTTCAGGTTATTGTGATGCAAAAAATATTTTATTATTGGATTTATATAATAGTTCGCTTAGGCAGAATATGTGTTATTGATCAATTATTCAAATTTATACATTGCGAGATACACTATGCAGACAATTAGGGCATGTTTAAGTCATCACTCTGTCGGTATCGAATTTGTTTATAAAATACAAGCCCCCAAAAATTTTTCATTCATTCTCATGAAAGAACAGAATTTTTATCTCGGCAACTCTATTCCATCGATTTTAATTCTTCTTCTGTTACATGCAGTAGCGATCTACTGTAAACAATAATCTGTTTCACTGAAAAGTGAATTTTTTTATATTGAAAAATCTAAACAAAGTTCGATGAAGTTTACAATACATTTTTGAATATTGAAAAATTAGAACAAAAAAGAAATCAATTGAATCCTAATAGTTCAGGACGAGATTTAACCCTTTCAGAAAGAGAAATGTAAATTATTTATCATATTATTTTTTTTGTTTTTATATTTTTCAGGTTCTTTACTTAACTATAATTGCCTTATTTCTTAGTGAAAAACAAATATAAGTTCCTCAAGAATAAATTACATTAAAGTTTGATAGATATATCCAATCCAATTAATAAACAAAATTGTTCAAAATAAGTAGCAGTACACGAACTGTCCTTTGAAGTAAATTTCAAATAAAACGCTTAAAACAGAATGGAATTGTTGGCAATAAAATTGAAAAATGATTCAAAATATTTTATAAACAAATTCGAATTGGTTATAGTGGTGCCATAAAACACACCCCTGATTTGTCACATAAAATAGTATAAAGCATTCAATTCCGACATATGAACGAAAAGAAATGGTCGATCAGTGTCCGACTATGCAATGCTGAGAAAAAGTGCAAGTTCAGCACCGAGTTGCATCGAAACGCAGCGGAATCGCCTTTCGAAATAAGTGACTGGGTAGATGGCTGTCGGATAGCTAGAAATCACTGGGTTGGAGGTAAGTTTCGAGCCGGGAGAGTAGAGGATCGATCGATTTCGTGGGAGGCGAGGAGGCTTCGGTTGTTGGACACCCCGTATACGGGCTCGGGCACATACCAAGGCGGGGTACTCGGTAGCTGCGTGAGATACAAGGGGTTGTATATCAAGGAGCCACGCCTAACATGAGAACCACTTCCGGTCTAGACACGCGAGCTTGCTAGCCTGCCAGCCCAGGCACAGGCTGCTGCCTCGAGAATCGGTTCCCTAAATACGTCGGCATTTACAACCTGCGCCGATCCACCTATTCTACAGACCGTGCCCACCAGAGGATTGAGTCCTCCAGACAACAGTAGAACACGATTCGCTTGCTCGCCTTGCCTTGCTGGCCTCGCGTCACAGAGCGCCAATTGAAATCTCGGGGAACCAGATCGATAACAAAAATTAGCCCCAACAGCACTAGAACAGCTTGCGGAGAGAAAATTTTATTTTTCCAGCAGTTTTCGATGCATTTCACGCGATGAGATTTTAAGGGATGCTTTACATGTTTCTTTGTCTTTAATCATATTCTTTAGAGTAGCTTCAGAGTAGAACATTTTATCTCCAGCAGTTTTCAATGCATTTCATGCGCTGAGATTTTAAGGGATGCTTTACATGTTTCTTTGTCTTTAATCAAATTCTTTAGAGTAGCTTCAGAGTAGAACATTTTATCTCCAGCAGTTTTCAATGCATTTCATGCGATGAGATTTTAAGGGATGCTTTACATGTTTCTTTGTCTTTAATCAAATTCTTTAGAGTAGCTTCAGAGTAGAACATTTTATCTCCAGCAGTTTTCAATGCATTTCACGCGATGAGATTTTAAGGGATGCTTTACATGTTTCTTCGTCTTTAATCAAATTCTTTAGAGTAGCTTCAGAGTAGAACATTTTATCTCCAGCAGTTTTCAATGCATTTCATGCGATGAGATTTTAAGGGATGCTTTACATGTTTCTTTGTCTTTAATCAAATTCTTTAGAGTAGCTTCAGAGTAGAACATTTTATTTCCCGAGTAATTTTGAATGCATTCAATGCGATTAGATTTTAGGGGATGCTTCGCAAATATTGTCATCGCACACATTCGTAGATTTTATTTTTTAAGCAGTTTTGTGATGAAATTGTAGGGGATGCTTCACAAAAATTAGGGGAAATTCGTTTGCATATGAAAAGCCGTTAACAGAAATTACTTTAATCAAGCTCTTTAGAGTAGCTTTAGGGTAGAAAATTCTATTTTCCGACCGATTTAGAATGCATTCAATGCGATTAGAATTTAAGGGGATGCTTCACAAACATTCGTATATTTTATTTTTTAAGCAGTTTTGAATGCATTTGATCCGATTAGATTTTAGGGGATGCTTCACAATCATTAGGTGAAATTCGTTTGCATATGAGAAACTCTGAAAGTCGTTAACACAAATTAATTTAACCAAGCTGTTTAGAGTAACTTTAGGGTAGAAAATTTTATTTTCCGAGTGATTTTGAATGCATTCAATGCAATTTTTCTAAGAAATAATTTTATGTTATCAACCCACAGGTTCGATCCAATAGCCAAAACAATGCAATTTTGCTTGAATCGATGATCCATACTTGGATCGAAACTTTCAAAAAAATTTTATAAATTGCAAAATTGCTTTGTTTTGACTTTTTGGATCGAACCTGTGCACATAACATAAACTAATTTCTATTAATTCGTTACGATCGACAAATCGGAATATTTTTCCAAAGAAACTGTTTGAGAAAATATGTCTATCCAGTTAAAAAAAACGTGAACTACTCGAAGAAAGTCAGGGAAATGCTTACCTTCAAAAATCCCGGAGCATTTAGCGAAGATTGTAGGGCGGGCCATTAGAGTATTAGGATGTCCGGGGACCGTTTCGGAAGCACAGCTGATTAGTTCGAGTCTGGCGCGCTCTGTAGTCAGGGAAAAAGGGAACAGGGTCAGTCAGTTTCACAGCTGCGAGGGAACGCGGTACAATCGTGTTGAACACGATTCTTCGCTTGGAACATCGTCGAGGGACTCGAGGCATTGGCGCGACGGATAAGACACGGGCGTACCTTTCCTCTCTCGACACGTTGTACAGAGCCAAGTCGGTACAACTCGGTTGTAACGTAACGAGCGAAGACTCGCCAGACACCACCTTGTTCCTGGCTCCTTGAGGAAAACGCGCAGCCCCGTTGGGCACTCGTTAAATATAATGTTCGATGCCTGTGAAAATTCTCGCGAACCCCATACGCTTGATCAAAATTCCTTGTTCGGTTTACCGTACTATCTGTTCCAACTCGAGACTCTGAAATGTTTCGATATACAGGGTGAGTCAGGATGAGTCATATATAACATAATTAGAGGTTTTTGGTATTTGGTCCCCTCAGGGTTTCAAATCCGTTTCACCATCTCCCCTTCTTTCCACTTCTCTCTCTAACGCCAAATTTCAGCCTATTTCAGCCTAGTTTTCAGCGGGACCTACTTTTTATTACGGTGGGTTCCGAACCACCTTTATATAATATAATTATATATATATTAAATATAATATAAAATATCTATATATATATATATATATATTTAGTTTAGTGTTATTAATATATATATATATATTTTTATATTATATTTAATATATTTTATATATATATATATATATATATATAAATTTTATTAAATATTCATTTAAAAATACGAGAATGATGCAGAACTGTTCGCAAAAAAATGTCTGGCCATTTTTCCACAAATCATTACCAAAAATACATTATTGAAGAGGGTGTTCTTACGCTTTGAAGCCGTCGATTGTAGACAATTACTCTGATAAAAATTCACAATTTAATGCTTGAATATACGACTTGAATATACGACAATCTTCTTCAAAATTTAAACTAGTATTATGCAGAAACAAAATTTTTTAACAAAATCGCAGTCTTATAAATCCGAAATTCATTAAAATTCGAACTTGTTCGAATAATAAAAGAGAAGCTATTGTTATTATTGGTATAAATCTAGTTCACCAGAGAGTTTTATGTGTGATAGTATGTTCTGAAAATCATAGAATAATTTCAATGATGAAATTGTAAAACGTCGAAACATTTAATCGATGAAAATTCAACATGAATTTCAATAATATTAAATTTTTTATATATAATTTTATATATTACAATTATAATTTTATATATAAATTATTTATATAAAATCGCCTACGTAAATGGGAATAGCTAGTTGAATTTGTTGGTACGCAGGTGGTTATACAACACCATGCATCAATTTGAGAATGATTCTCAAGGTTGCGTCCGTTTGGAACAATAGGACACCTAATCGGCCTAATTGTCTGGCTGCGATTCGAACGATTTCAAGGCCAACGGTGGGTCGAAGGAGCTGAAAGAGGGGGTGGTGGGTTGGAAGAACGCTCGAGTCCGCGAGATTGTGCGGCAGGTAGCGAGCAACAGCAGTTACGACAGCCCTCGACGGACATATAAGTAGACAGGTGATTCGAGTTGCAAGTGGCCAGCCAATTTGGGAATCTCGAGTAGGTATTGCGGTGATACAGATGCTCCGCTATCCATCCATCCGGCAGGTTTGAAAAGGTGGCGGGCGAGGCTCCGGACCAAAGCCTTGCTGAATCGACCAATAATGAACGGACGCGTACCCAGTCGAGGGCAACTAAGACCACCCAAATGGTGTCTGAGGATATTGAAACTTAAAGGGAACTGCACCGTACACGATTGCCCGCCCTCCGAGAAGAGTATAATCTCATAAGGAAGCTTACTCGTTCGTTGATGGGCCCTCGAGAAACCCTGAAGAACGCTGATATCGCTCGACGAGCTCTCTCTCTCTCTTTCTCCCTCCTCTATATCTCTTTCGCTCTAAGGAATCATACAGTCCAGCAAATTTCGGCGGAAATCCGCGAGTTTTCCAAGGCGAACGCGCTAATCGCGGAAATTGTTCCTGGCCGCGAAAAATAATTACATCAGAACTCGGTTAAAATTGCTTTCGGTCGGGCGTGCAAATTATCACGAATATCTTCTACAATTTTTATAGCTAGTGGATAAAAAACTCAATATTAGCGAAATACGCATTTTACAAGATTCATGAACGTATACCAAAAAAGATCTACCCGTCCTTTTAGAAAAAAATTCCGGAAGATTGAGTTCTACCACATTTCTGAAGATAATTCGCAAAATGCAATATCTCTTGCTATTTTTATAGCTATTGGATAAAAAAACCTCCAATATTAGCGAAATACGCATTTTACAAGATCCATGAACGTTTACCAAAAAAGATCTACCCGTCCTTTTAGGAAAAAATTCCGGAAGATTGAGTTCTACCACATTTCTGAAGATAATTCGCAAAATGCAATATCTCTTGCTATTTTTATAGCTATTGGATAAAAAACCTCCAATATTAGCGTAATATGCATTCCACGAGATCCATGAACGTTTACCAAAAAAGATCGACCCGTTTCTTCAGAAAAAAACTCCGGAAGATTGAGTTCGACCATATTTCTGAAGATGATTCGCAAAATGCAATATCTCTTGCTATTTTTATAGCTATTGGATAAAAAAATCTCAATTAATATGCATTTTTGAATGCATTGAAATATTCTTGAAAAATTTCTTAGCCAGTGGACATCGAAATTTTCCAAATGTTCACTTGACAATATTCATGAATGAATTGTTTCATGGATATTCGTAAAGAAAAATATTCAGAGCGTTTCCACAATATATAATTATGTTCATCTATCTCCAAGACCAGACCGTTGAACAACACGTTAACCAGACACCGAGAAACAAATTCCGCGTTCCTCTCGCGAGATGATCGTAATGATCAAAGAATTCCCGCCACGTTCCCTTGTAAATCACTGCAAGCCCTTATCCACGGGCAAAGAGAAAGACCACTCTTATCGCGACTGACATAAATTATTGTAGAACTGGGTCGTATCCCAGACAGCAACTCGCACGAATTTCCAACCTTCTGGCGCCAACGATTCTACGTCTCCTCATCCAATCGCCAGCGAACTCGAAATTTCTCTATCGATCCCACAGACGATAGGAACGAACGTACACATGTGCTCGACTGCGTTTAAATTCGCGAACGATTTTCCCGATCAGGAGGATAGTTCCCGGAACTCAGACTGCGCTACGTGACTATAGAAACATGATTGAAACAGTCTATGCGACGGGACGCAGAATTACTGTGTATTTCGAGGAAATCGGAACGTGTCGGCTAAATTAGTGCTTAATCGCAACCGGTATAGTGCGTGGCATTTTTCAGGTACAGTAAATTCAATCAGATATACAGTATTTTATTTATATGCGCTAATTTATAGCGACATATTTATGCGCCAAAGACAATATTTTTTTACTTTTGCCGAACGTAGAGGACAGCCGAGGTCGAGAAGCCGAACTTGTTTATTTTTCATTATTTTTTTATGGGACTTCGATGACTATATTCTTGACATTTTTCTGATTAAAATCATACCAAATATGATATGATTCGGATGATATTTACTTGTGTAATAGACAATTAAAGTTTCGGGCGCGAGGAAGGATAGCGTATGGGAAACTCTTTCCTTGCGCTCAAAACTTTAATTGTCTATTACACAAGTAAACATCATCGGAATTATATCATATTTAGTATGATTTTCATTAGAAAAATGCCACAAATATTATCATCGAAAAATAATGGAAAATAATAAAAATAATATTTAATAAAGATATTTATTAAATCATTTCGTATGGAAACATCTTTATAATTTCATTAACTGTGAAATAAAAAATCTAGAACTGGTCGTGATACGTTCAATATTAAGGATTAGCTTTGTACCTCAAAGTTTTATATAATAAACCTATAGACTATTTAGAATTGCATTCTAAAATCGGACATTTCATAGAGCAAAATGTTCTGCTTGCGTACGCAGTGTGATAGTCGGTTACTTTCCCGTAATTATAAATATTAAACCGATCATCGTGAATTAGATTAGCCCGTGCCCGAACCAGAACCGATTAAAATAGATCCGCTGACACGTCGTCCAAGTTTCTCGATCAATCATCGACTCTGCCGGATCGAGTTACGAACATTCCTCGCAACGTAACGAGTCAGTAAATTAAAATCATGGCGGACATAATCGAGTGTCGACCTTGAAATTATTTACAATAATTTTCAACTTTAACCAAAATCCAACTTTGATTAAATTGATCAAAGTCCTGTGCTTTATTATTTTTTAAACAAATTGAAATAATAATAAAAACTAATAACGTCGTAATAAGCAAACTTAAACTGTCTTATTTTAAGTTAAAAAATAGCTTCGTAAAAAATTTTTCTTTGGATGTTATCCAAAGTTTTTGATGTTTACTTAATCGGGCAAAGGCGCATGACGCAATGCTCATAAATAAATAAAAATAAAAATGAAAAAGTCAAATGCAGATTTAGCGTTATCGTTCGAACGGGTACCGCATAATCCAAATGAAAAACGAGGTGAATTTTTCGTTTTAATTCAGCCGGCCTCGCGAGCCTATACATTGTTAAAAAATAGGGGGCAGATGAACTTAATCTGGCCGTGGGTTACAAATTCCGAGCCGCGCTGTAATTCACATAATCCTATAATCGTTATCAATAAATGATTGGTGGTCGGGTGTATTTTCTGAAGCGAGGAAGCCCGGTGCCATCTTTCAGTTTTATCTGATACTCCGGGTAATCTCCAATAACGGCACCGCGCCGCGTAACCAATGAATAAACGGCGTGTTGGAAAATATCGCCGGTGTTTATGAAACATTACGGTCATAACTATCGATGCAATCTGCACCGGGCTCCGTTTAATTGCACTTTACTCCACTGCCACTGGCTGATGCACACCTGGAGAATCTCCTTCGGTAATTTAGCATTCAGCTGATATCCGACGCGCGATTTTTTTCAACGGTCATTCCTGATGTCCAGATCTTTATGCATTCGTGGCTTCCGAAAATTTTCCAAAAATGTCAGACTATACAATTTCACAGAATTTAATACGATTTTTATTCATTTCAGACTTGTAAAGGCTACTACCACTGAAAATAAGATTTCATTTGATTTCACTTTCTTAAAATTCAATTAAATTAATTATTTTATCCATTTATTTTTTTCTTAATTAATTTACATTTAATAAAAATGCATTGTAAACTCACGTGGTAGATATCAACCGAATTGGACAGTTTTAAAATACTCGCTTAAGCCAGCTACATTCGTTTTTCAGTCTCTGTGTTTGTTCATTTTTTATCCGCGTATTTTGCAACATCCATTAACGTTCGTTACGAAAACTCAATTTGTTGTTCCACAAAAAATTTGCAATCATGTGTCATGGTTCGATAATAATGTACGAGCTAAAAATGTACGACTATTTTTTAAATTTTTATCATTAATGGACGACGAAATGTTTGAACTGAGCTGACTCAGTATTTCATAAAATCTATTAAAGTTCGTTAGAAAAACTCTACTCGTTTTTCCACAAAAAGTTTCAACATTTCGTTTAATGGAATAATTTAGTTTATGAACTCCTTATATGTATATAATGGAATATTTCCATAGATGGATAATATAGTAGACTCAGTAGTATAAATTTTATATAATAATTGTATCAATTGCAGGTATTTATTGCTGTCTATTTATAATATCTTTAATACTTTTCAAAGTGAACAAAATCGTAGCAATCTTATAAATACATTTACAATAATGATGTATGCACTAAAGAGTTTATGAATATGATCACAAAAATAATTAAAATAATAACATCCATAAAACTAAAATGTAGAATAGCGTGTTTAAAAAAAATGAGAAATATTCATACGCTAATAAATAAACATAGTCACTTTAATCTGACAAACGTTTGATGAGAATATCTGTTTTTATAAATAGCGGCTGGTTCGGTCATATATAAAACATTGTCATCTGCAATGCATAATAAATGAATCAGGTATAACAAATTATTCGAAGCTCTTTCGCAGCTCACGAGTATAAAAAATCTATGCAGGGGAATTTATGCGACCAATATTAGCTCAGGAAAAAAATTTCTACGGTCTAGAATAATTTTTAAAAAATTTGTACAATTTCTGGTGGTTAGAAAAATAATCTGACAAATGTTTGCAACCTGAAGTAATTTTTCAAATAAAATCATTCTTGAAATAGAATGATTCTTAAAACAATTGAAACGTTCGTCACAGTTTATAA
>CM052344.1:4537829-4578065 GCA_028455595.1 Lasioglossum vierecki | reverse complement strand
TTTCACTCTCGGTAGAAGCGAAAAAATCTAATTTCTATCTTGTTAATTATATTCTGACGTGTTTCACAGATTGTAAACGACGACGGAATTCGCTCGGAACACGGACAAAATGGCGGCAATTCGGTCGGTCGTTTTTCCTAATTACCGAAAGTCACCAATCAAAATTATGCAGATAAATTGTTGCAGGCATTCGTGCAGCTGTTCTGCATACGTTTAACGGGGCGCTGTTACGACAACAAGGGCCCGCGCCGCGCGTTTCGTTTCGAAACTGAATCAACGCGTTAATGCGCCCGGCATATTATTACTCGTAACACTGCCGCAAACAATAATTAAGAGCGCAGCGACAATTTATCTATCATTAACGAAAATAACCAGGCCGCTACAAATCTTGTGAAATTCATGCAGCGCTCACCGAAACTCAAAATTTAGATCTACTGGCTTTCGAAACATTAAATTCCACCAGTAATATCTCATTTATTATGTGGACTGTTTGCGCAAATTGTTTAGTGTATTTAATAGGAGTATATATAATTACGCTCGCTGATTATTTAGTACCGAATTATTTTATTGAGTTACCATCACAAAATTATTCCTATTAGAAAATCAAATTTTGCGTTACCGTCTTTATTAACGCTATCAGAGAAATTTTTATTTGCACCTTAGTTTAAGGAATCTAAATAATGTCTATGTAGGAACAATTTATAAAATTTTATAAATTATTTCTTTCTGGACTTCGTTAAACTTTCTTTGTGTACATTCGGTTAATATATTTTATTATTTAATATGTGATTGTCAACAAAATTTTTTCCTGTTGAAAACACTATAGAATGAGGCTCCACATGATTATTCTTTATACATCTTAATATTATAATTATTTTATGTTATTCACACGCTGAAGCTACTATTACAGTATTAATTCTAGTATTAATTATTTATCGTCGTTCTATTAGTATAATATTTTATACTCTAATACGACAAAAATCCTGCCAGAAAAATCCAAATAATTTATAAAATATCATAATTGTTTAAATCTACACTCTTCTATTTAATATGAGAGTGAAATAGAAATATAATTTTTTTACATTCAAGCACTGAACTTTAATGAACAAGATATTTTCATAAATAAGAAAATACTTTATTGATTAAAGTGCATGGCTTGATTAAATGAAATAAATAAAATAAAATATACCTCACAATAATTTCTTCTGTGTTGCAGGTGAGTCGTTACTTTTTTTCGGGACAAAAAAGCTGCAGGTGAGTCGACAGTTATGTTATGATGATGCCGATGGGTGTTTGATTATTTTGCGAGAGAGGTTGACGCGCGTAGCGTCGAAGGTAAATAGCGACACGGTTGACCATTCGTTGGTTTATTCAGAAGAGGCGATGGAGCAGGTTCCATTATACGCTCAACGCCGTTGAACTTGAGCACGAGGAAACCAAGCATGTCAGCACGGACTCGCCTCATTTTACATCCCAATAAACCGGTATTAGCCACCGCAATAAATACTCCTGGTGCATTGTTTGCGCCAATAGGAGCCTCATCCGTCTGCCGATTAAAGCTGACGTCGCAGGAGGCTGCCGAGTGACCCGGTACCAACCGCAGTTAATATTATTCACGCCTACAACTTGCTCATAATCATTAGTACATCGTTATTGTACCTAACCATTCTAAACAGAGTCCCTCTTCAAGAATTATTACAATTTAATGCTAATTAGAAAGGATCAAATTTTTTCCTTGGTTCAACAACATGTTAGCCACGTTCTGCACCTTTGTTATAATAATTTATACATTATTGTCAGTATAAATATATTAGTCTACATATTATATGTAGTTTAAATAATCAATATATTAAATAATCTACATATTATATGTAGATTAAATAATTAATATATTAAATAATCTTCATATACATATGAAAAATATCAAGAGAAATGTGCGATAATCTCGCCATTAATATATGAAAATTAATTCAACAGTAGGATGTCAAATATTAAATAGTAGAGTCACAATATTAAATAATGAATTGTAAAATAGTTCAGACATATTACATAGGCAATAATTAAATTTTGAATAAGAATATTAAAAATACTCAGAGCGAATAGAAGCAATGAAATATTAAATAGAATAAAAGCAATTCAATACATGTCAAGAATAAATAAATACTACAATATAAAATATTGAACAAAAATATTAGATATTGAAAATACTCCGATCGAATAAAAGCAATTAAATATAGAATATAATCAATTCAAAATATTATGTAGAGTAAAAGGAATAATTAAGTAGTCTAAAAGATATTCAATATTAAACGAAGTGAAAGGGATTAAATACTAAAGATAGTACCAGCGAATGTAATGTAACAGTATTAATTTAGTGTAATTTAATTTAGAGATTTAATAGTACTAGTAATTAGTTCACTGATTGAATAGTATCTGCTAATCTAACGCAATTTATCAGTTCCATGAAAAATAATTACACCCGTGAAAAATTAATGATCTCTCCGGTCCCTCGATCAAATAGAGCAGAATTTAAGATCGCAAACCATGGTTTTCAATGGAATCTAAAAATTACAAACGACATATCCAATATCTTTGTTAGGTCGCCGCTTCCGTTTGTTTTCCGGACCGTTTCCAATATTACGATTCGATCAATTTAATCGAGAAGATCGAGCCCCCATAAAGGGCGATCCAAATTTCCAGCATAAACGGTAATGACCGTCCACTTTTCAACTGCAATCTTCTCCTGGCCGTGGGTCAGAGTTCGCCCGATTCATCTGAATTTCCCGGGCCCGATTCATCCTCAATAGAATCCACGGCTTTCAATGGAATATTAATAACTTCGGCCGGAACATACGGCTATATAATCATTCATATTCATGTATTTTTTACCCCCACCCACGCCCGTAATCGTGACGAATCCGGCATTAATTTCTACCGCTCGCTCGATATCGATTCATCGCGTTTTCTACCCACTCTGGTTCAATTGTTTCGACACTCTGCTTTCCCAGCTGGCACAGTGATGATCTCCAACGATCGTATGACATATTATTAATCATCGTTTTACTGGGAAATTATGCTGCCGGATTCTGCCTTTTTGTATACACGATTTCTTTTCAGGAGAACATCCTTTACTTTTTCTCATTTTTTAAAAAATTTTCATGCACTTATTCAGGTCAGAAAAAATTGTTTTAGATAACAACCCTTTAATGTCTACCGAAATAAGTGCACGATCATTTATACATTCGAATGAAAGTAAAGACAGCTGATAAATGCACATTGAATCTACTTCGTATATTTTTTTCAAAATTTTAATCTGTCAATTAAGGTCAGAAAAAATTATTTTAGAAAACAACCCTTTGATATCAAATTAAGAAGCCTATTGTTGTCAGCATTTGTCTTCATCACTATTTAACACATTCGAATAAAAACATAAATAATAGATACACATTAAATCTACTTCACATATTTTTTCTAAATTTTTACTTCGCTCATTAACTATAGAAAAAATTCATATAAAAAAAGATGATTAAACATACGAATATCTTCACAATTACTTGAGATGTTTAAATTAATTGAAACGCATAGGTTAGCTAATTTTAAAAGTATTAAACGCAAAGTCAATTTCCATTAGGTTTTATGGAACGTTATATTTTTCGCGCGAGTCCCAGTTAGAGAAAACGTGGTTAAAACAAGAGGATATCACGTGCACTAATTCCCAACATCCGTCGTCAACTAGAGCCGCAGACAGAACGCGGAAAAAGTTCCGTATCGTTGTGGGAATTTGTAATAATTCTAATAATTATTAAGTTCCGCGGCCGTGACTCAGGGGACGGAATTTCTAAACGAAGTTTCCGCGGACGCTACATTTCGTGATTACAATCGTAATATGACAGGGAATTACAAAGAGAGGCCGCGAATAAAGCTTGGATTTTATTCTGTAAATTTTTACAAACGAATCTCTGTTTAATTTCCTCCTTTCCCGAGAAGAAACAACTTGTTTCCACCCCAATGTAGAATCCGATGAAAAATGCATTCTGATTTTCTACTATGTTGCCGAGCGTAATAAATACTATTGCATTTGCATTAATTCAGCTTCGACCGGTGCATCGGTGTGCAGAGAATACTGCTTCGTATAAAAAAAACTTGCAAACAGATGCTTCATTTTCTGTTTCTTTTAATCTTCCAAATTAATCGATAATGCAACGAATCGTTCGACTGTCGTGATAAATTAAAAAATTGTTAACATCGACGCGAACGAATATCTTCGTTTGCAGAAATTAGTATGCATTACTCATAGTAAAACGAAACCACAAAATGTCAGAATTATAATTATATATTATATAATAATATATAATTCTAGTTATAACTTTTGAACAAGTGGATATTTTTTAAGTGATTACACGCTAATTAAACATAATCAGACAACAACAAAATTTTAGAAAATCGAAAATGCGGTATTCGATTGTAATTATAACTGCATCAAGTGGATATTTTTCCTCGAAAACATTATTACGCATTCGTAAGACATAGTGAAACAACCCATAAAATTTCAAAACGATACCAGCACTCATTTTTTTTTTAAAGCCCATGAGAATGTCATCGTTTTAATATTAGCATAGTTTAATAGCGCGTCGTTAAGATTCTTTTTAAAAATTGCAAACCAGCGCGGCGCGGCGCCCGGGAATTTCGCAATCTCAAGAAAATGCAACGGAAGTGTTCCCCGGTGCATAATACCGACACAAATAAATTCGCCATTCATAAGATCGAGTCGTTTATCGGTGTGACCCAATACCGCAAGAAGAGAATGCATAACGAGCCGTTTGTGTCGTTGCAATAGCTCGGAGCATAGTAGACGCGTCGTCAACGACACCCTAGCTTGCCGGGAGTCCCCGGGAATCGACATAGTTACGACTGTTACAGCCACGCTTTATGGTGTATTTTTATCGACGAGCTACGAACTGAACGACCCGAGCGTTGCACGCTAGTAGTAACGACCACGCGTGGTCAGGCGGTTGCAGAGACGAAGCGAGCTGCTAGTAGTAACGGCCACGCGTGGTCAGACGGAACGGAGACCGATGTATGTGTGCCGTGATCATTGCTTCCTGTTACGCCAGTCCTGGGGCTGTCATGTCAAATTAAAAATAAACATTGAAATGGCTTTCTCGAACTACAACAATTTATACAGTTTTGTTACACAACATGTGTGCAAAATAAATTAATGCAAACAATTATTTCTTTAATCGTAAGCAACTACTGGAAAATTAAAAATTATCATTTTCGAGAATTCCTCAAACCAAAATTATTTTATAGGATAAAACAATTTTTTCTGCCACTTAAACCATCATGGATTTAACAAATGAAGTCTTCGCTTTCGAACGAGTTAAAAACATCCAACCTACGATTTTTTTTTTAATTTATTTCTATAGGATAAAACGATTTTTTCTGGCATTTCAACCACCATGGATTTAACAAATGAAGTCTTCCCTTTCGGACGAGTTAAAAACATTCAACCTACGATTGTTTCTCCAAAACTATTTTTATAGGATAAAACAATTTTTTTTGACACTTAAACCACCATGGATTTAATAAATGTAATCTCCCAATTCTACAACTGTTTCAACAGAAAATGTGCATCATTTTCGTCAATGTCTGACTTATATCAGTATGTACTACTTGACTGACTTAAAAACTGTTGTGATTAGGCGATAAAAAGTCGTAGAGAAATGAACCTAGACTCATTCTAAAGCTCAATTCTTACGCTTTGTAGCCTGCCTAGTTATTTATCATCAATGAAATTTTCCTATTGTTTATCACATGGAGAATTAAAGTACCTGTTTTTTTTAACTTCAACATGAGTGGTGCAGTTAATATGTTGCGTGGGGAGATTTTTCCTCGTTGATTCTCGATTAGAATTCTATTCTGTGAAAAATTCTTTGAATACTTCATTTAATGAACATTTGATTTAGCGAATACTGAACCAATTTGAAATTTTGTCAACATATTTATCAACATTTAGAGAAGGTACAAACGTAAGTATTCAGAAAGAATACTAATGTACCACATTTCGACGAATAAATAAAATGGAAATATTCTAGCTATCACATTGAAAGTCTTTGTGTGTATTCGTTACTGTCTAGAGAAGGTACAGTAATTTTTTCAAGATGAAATATCCACTCGATAGAAAACTATGGCTAGAAATGTTTGCCTTAAAATTGGTTTGACCCCTTTGAAATTTTCTGAGCATATTTACTGGTGTTTGGAAGAAATAGTCTAATATTTTTTTAAGTAGAAGTGTCTATTCGGAACCGATTGCTTCTAGAAAGGAGGGATTGAACGATTGTCCACAAGATTCTTGAAAAAGTGATAAAACGGGAGGCAGCGAGGTAAAGCTTAGTACACGGTCGTCGTCGTGGCACTGTGACCGAGCCAGGGGTTTGTTCGAACCCCCAGCCGACGCCTACATGAAAGCGCATGCGCTTGGCTTGTCCCAGAATGCAGGAGAAAGCTCGGAAACCCGAAGCCCGAAACACGAGCCAGCCTTGGCTCGGTCCGTGTCTCGGAATACTTTGCGCCGGCCGCGACCGTAAAACGGCTGCCACGCAGCTTCTCTCTCCGGCGACGTCGCCGTCGGTAACATCACCCACGATATCCTTCTCTCCCAATAGGCACTTCTCTCGCACGCAGCAAACCGCCAGGCGGAAAACGGCGCGCTCCGCTCTGCTCCGCTCCGTTCAGCTCCGCTCTGCTCTGCTCCGCTCTGCCTCGCTTCGCCTCCTAGTCTCATTAACGCTCCCAGGCTCAAGACACGTTCAGTGGAGTGATCCGGGCTCGCCAGCTGACTCTCTTGGTTCGTGTCCGAGGACTATCGATCCCATCCCTCCCGGCGATTCAGTAAGCATAACATTAAGCATTTATTACGTCTTTCTACGGATACCCCCCTTCCCACGCTGACGATCCAGCTGCACCCACGCGCCGATGACCCCATGCCAGCGACTCCGGACCACGCCGCCCAGGTACGCGAACCGCGATGCTTAGATGCTTAGGCCGTTCAACTCTCGTACGTCCTTCGTTTTTTTAGAAGCTAGTCTCTCGTAGCTTGGTGACACTGTGACAGGAGATCGATACGATGAGATTAATATGTAGTTGGTTTTGTAAATTTGACAAGCTTCGTGAAGCTTGGGTTCAGAATATCAGGTAAGATTATTTGCGTTGTTGAGTTTCGGTAGAATCAGTGGACGAATACGGATTTTTATTGATTGCCATTGGAATTTTCACTCAATTTTTTCTTTCCAAAATCCAACAAATCCGCAGCACAGTGATGAATGTATAGAATTAACGAAACGGACGAATGAGGGTTAAACGGTTTCAAGTAGTAGACACTTGGTTGTGTCAGAAGTCATGAAAATCAAGCACATTCTTTAGGGCGTATCTTTTTAACTCATCTGAAAGCAACGACTTCAATTTTTAAATCCTTGGTGGTTCAAGTATCAGGAGAAAATTATTTTACCCTATCGAATAGGTTAAGTTGGGAGAATACTGTAAAATTATCATTCATACTTTTTCCACGCGATTTCTAATAGGAATGTTTCATTCAGGAATAATAACTAGGTAGGCTGGAAAGCGTATAAATTTCCCCTTAAAATGAGTCTAGGTACATTGCTGTACGAATTTTTGTCGCCTAATTAAAATAGTTTTTAAATCAAACAATATTCTATATTATATTAGATCGCTGCACGATTTTTGTCACCCACTTACTTTGGATGTCTAACATTTTCCAAATACGAAAGCAACTTGCTCTTTCCTAACTGTTCCTTGATACAAAAGTGTACTAGAAACTGCCAGCGACTCTACACCATGCTATTCAACCGAATGAGTACTTAAACTTGATCTGTTAAGTAGTCCTGAATGACTATACTACGTGTATATAATACGCACTCGAGTAGTATACTTCAGTTGTTCCCGTCAGACATCATGAAAATGAGACACTGTTTTCGTTTCAATCTTTAGATCAATGTTTTGTTTTTGAGAATGACTGAAAATATTGAATACTTTGAAAAATTTCCCGATTTGAATTCCTTTTGTTTCACTAATGCAATAGAACGAATTTCACATGAACATATTGTTTCATTAAATGAACAACTAACGGGGTACTCCAGCAGTTATCAATTCGTATGGACCAGTCCAATACACTTTCACGTTCTTCGCAGAATACTTTGACAAATGGCATATACTACTTTTATTATATCAATGCAACATAATGAATTTTGCACGAATATATTGTTTGATCAAATGAGCAACTAACGGGGTACTCCAGCAGTTATCAATTCGTACTACACAGAACACCAGTCCAACACACTTTCCTTTGATTTTATCAACAGAACGAATTTTGCATAATACATTGTTTCATCAAACGAACAACTAGCGAGGTACTCCAGCAGTTATCAACTCGTACTACACAGAACACCAGTCCAATACTCCTCCACGTTCTATCTCGAGAAGTACATAAGATAAGAAAATGAAACTGCTCTCGTCTGAAAGGCTCTTTCGAACAGAACGAATTTCGCATAAAACATTGTTTGATCAAACGAACGACTAGTGAGTTATTCCAGCTGTTATCGGTCCACATCATAGCCTGCACTTTTCCAGTTTCATTTCACTCGGTGCACAGTACCTTCGACCCTTAGCGCACAGTATACTCGCACAGCGCGGAACGCAGAAGACTATAGGCAGCATGCAGCACTGGTTCATAAACGTTTTACGACATTGATATCGCCGCAGTCGTTCAGTGTTTGGTTTCCGACTGACTCGGCGCGAAATGTTCGAAGGGGGAGAAAAGGGAAAAGAAAGCTCGGAAGAAATGACAAAAACGGGGCGGTGGCCCTTGGTACAGGGTTGGGGGCTCCGGGGGGAATAACATAAAAATGTTGGCGGCGCTCCAAAGAGCTTGCCAACTCTCAAACGACTACTAAATCAAAATACCTAGCCGGGCCGGCGCACCAGCCGAGTTAAATTTTATTCGAAATCCTTTTATCGCGAAACCTATTTCCCCGAAAAAATGTAAATCTTGGTTACCCGGTCGCCCTCGCGTGCCTTCTCCACCTCCCTCCCCCCGCCTCTCTTTCAAATCTACCATTCCTTCTTCCGTAACAGCACCCTCGACGAAACTGTCGCGTTACGGTACTGTTTTCCCCTCGTTTTTTTACCTCGGCTATATCTTATAATATGCGAATTTTTTCCCTGGAGCCCGTCGACGTTTTCCAATGAATATATTTTTTATTGGAAGGATCGTAGTTTTGAGCATAAATTATTATTTTTTCAAGAAACAGTATTAATAATTATAGGGGATGTAGTCATTTTCCTGAAAGTATATTCGGCTATCCCTTGAATTTTATTTATGAATTAATCATAACAATTGTTAAGCATGTGACCATATCTATAATGGTACCTTCCGTAGGGCACTCTATGTTGAACATATCATTTTTTTTTTAAATTCTGCTTGCATTTTGCAGTAAAATTTATATTTATTTAAAAAAGTATATCTTCAAGTAAAAATACTTGTGAAAGATGTAGCAATTTTAGTCGAGGTCCTTGTTTGGAAATGGAGAGGGGGTGCAAAATCGAACACTGACACTTAAAGTAACACAGTGCTGAAACTACCCCAGATATTCATAAACAAAAAATAATAAACTTCAATGTACGTAGTTTAACATCCTTTCGCCATTTTGTTTCCGAACAGGACCACTTCTTGAAAAAAAATGATGAAAAGTTCCTCGGTATTTCCATTTCCGTGAAAAAATGTAAATCTTGGTTACCCGGCCTCCCACACGCCGCCACCTCCCCCCACTCATCTGAATCTGCCATTTCTCCTTCCGTAATAGCACCCAGGACGAAACTGTCGTGTTACGGCACTGTTTCTCCTCTCGTTTTCTGCCTCGGCCATACTTTATCCTCTCTTTTAAGGTCGTTGCATACCCTATGCGTATATCCCCGGCGACCGTGGGCTGGGGTGGTGGGCGAGGGGGTAGGGCGACATTAAATCGCATTCTGAAAGTACCGTTGAAACGAAAAAACGAGAGGAACCCGGTAAAATACGAGCCACGAGCAGCTGTTCCCCTTGTTTCGAGAAACAAACTTCTTCCCTGCACTTGCCGCTTTTATTGTTTCGGATTATACACCCCTCCAGGAGCAAGTGAGGTCAGATATGGAGGAGCTCGATATAAGCCTGCCGACTTTTGTTACTCGACCGATTTTGCAACTTTGCTTCTACAACTACAAGTAGTATTTGTTTAACACTAAACCTACCACCACCGGTCAAAATGAACGGTTCCAGATTTTTTATTTTACAATAATAATTTCGGCAGGCTTGTATCGAAACATGACACGATTGATTTTATTTAGACTTTGCGCGACCCCTATTCCTTATGAAATTATTTTTATTATTTCTATAAATAAAATAAAATTTTATTATTTCTATAAATAAAAATAATTTCATAAGGAATGGTTGTATAGAGATCTCTAGTAGAGAATTCACGATCACGATGAATTTTACCATATTAGATCATTTTCGGGAGAGGAGTCACTCGTGCAGTCACAAGGCTGCACTTATGAATTTTTGTCTCGGAGGCTACTTGTCTGATTGAGCTGATTCTTCCTTCATTTTAATCAAGAAAGTATGGCGCACCGCGGAGAATTTTTTTCTACGAAATATTTCTTGCGTATTGTCAAAAATGATAGGCAAATTGAAGATTTCACCTGGAAGAAACTTACTTCCCTTCTACTCCTTGTTCAGTAGTGTTTTGCAACTTTTTCTCATTTTACCAAATGTAAAATAGTCTTTACTTTCGAATTTTTATCTCGAAGACTATTTGTCCGATCGAGTTGAATCTTTCTTCGTTAAATTCCGGAAGGTTCGTTCTATTATACTGATTTTTAGTTAATCGAAAAATTAATTTCTAGCGAGCAAATTACTTTAACAATGCCGTTCTGCTTCTTGTTGAGTTTTCAATTGTGGTTTCCGCGGAGCAGCCTCGAAATTACACAGGATTGGACATCCTCCGGAGGATATCCGTTGAATGGGCTCTATACTTAATCCGTTTGGAGGAGAACGCCGATATTCCGCTACTTTCTTCGCCCGCTTATCTTTCCCGATTGGCAATTCCGACTGTTTAGGAATCAGGCCAATACACGTTGCGGAGATTGAGTTAATAAGTGTCCGAGGACCAACGATACCTTATCGACTTCTACTCGAGCCGATACAGTGCATTATTGTCTGATTTTCTTCCGCCTCGGAGGCTCTCGATGCTTAAAATGGTCGCTGCTTTTTTATTAGTCCCATTTTCCACTGTGCTGTGCCTGGACGATCGATTCCCTGGAATAAAAAAAAAATAATGATGCTGCAGGCCGATCATGTTATTAAGAAAATAATCTCGGGAAATTGTAGGTCAATATAATACTGTCCTTGCTTTCATTATACTGTGCATTCTTCAGCTGCAAATTCAATTTTCCCTTTGTTCATTGATCTTTGTGAACAATTCATTCCAACCATTTTGATCTGCTTTTAGAAAATTAGAATATATTCTAGTATTATTAATGGAGAAAATTATTGTACCATTATTAATTGATGGGAAACATGTAACTTAATTAATAAATAATAATGTCGATTGTTTCGATTAAATTATTTACTAGAAAATAAAGAAATTGATGATTTTATGGATAGAAAGAACAGGCTAGAGGGCTAAATCAGGTACAACGATTACTCTCGCTTATCTGTTAAACTCGTAAACCATAAGCAAGTAAAGTTGTAACTTATATTACCTCATCAGAAAGTTTTGTATTACGTTGTAAATCAATTGCGGTGTAAATTTGATCCCCCTGGAAGGAATTTTAGCTACCTTAAACAAGATAAGATGAAATGAGCAATCTATTTTGCATTACAACCTCCTATTGGCCGCTTTATAACTCAAAGCAGCTTGATAATGGAGAATGAAACGTATTTCATTAAGTGGTATCTAATTCGAAAATTATTCTTGCAAGCTATCGCACAAAACATAGTAGAGGGAAACTAAGGGATCATTTTCATTCATTTTAAATACAAAGTGAGAATTATTTCCAACTTCAAAGACGTGTATTTTAGAAACAAAATCGAAGTGAGCAAATTGATGATTGAAACTACTACTAATTTTACCAATTTCTAACTTCTTTATTTTTCATTAATTTTTTATGAGATTTCTATGGTTAAATTTGTGGCATTTTTCTAATAAAAACCATACCAAATATTATATAATTCCGATGATATTTACTTATGTAATAGACATTTAAAGTTTCGAGCGCAAGGAAAGAGTTTCCCATACGCTATCCTTCCTCGCACCCGAAACTTTAATTGTCTATTACTCAAGTAAATATCATCGGAATTATATCATATTTGGTATCATTTTTATTAGAAAAATGTCACGAATATGGCCATCGAAATCCCATCAAAAAATAATGAAAAATACTTGTTATGTATACGTTTAAATGTGTAAATTAAACATTGAAAATTGGTTGAAATTTTACTGTAGTCACCGTTCGAACAGAATCAAAACCATAATACATAAAAACTGAGAATACAAACTTGCTTAGAGAATAGAGAATTGCAGAGACTGTTATTTTCCAAGCAACGTAAGAAGCAAGTACGATGAATTTTTCGTATAAGCCGCGGACAAAGCAAGCAAACGCTAGATTATGATTTCGTTCTGTGGGAACACGGCTCCCGGTTCATCCGAATGAAATAAATAACGGTTCCAGCGAGAATTGCGGGCTTTGTCGGGCCGTCGTCACTCGTAACGTTCAATTTACTTGGCGGCATCAATCTTATCCTTCTTTATTCGCCTCGCGGCCCTCTATCCACCACCCTCTCCCTGGCTAATCTCTACGGCCTCAGCGCCGTTTCCTCCTTCTTCGCGCCTCGCAGGATACCTCGTGCGCCCTCTTCGAGTCTTCATCTATCAGCCGACATCGTGTAATCGTGTCAACGTTCTCCGATTCTTCCTTTCGCCTTCCCTCTCTCTCTTACTCACACTCCACGACCCCTGACACAACTCCCAAATGGATCCGCGATCGCTAATCGTGTACGAATCTATTTATACTTTTTCCCTCGCGACCCTGCGTCATTAATTATCTTGCCGAGAGCTTCCGGAGCAGCGATCCGATCCATCGAAAAAACGAGCCGTTTTGTTATCACGCCAAATCGAGTTTGTCGGACGTCCAAACACGAAAAAGTTGCCAGTGAGTCGGAAAGGATTGAATCAATCGCAAACCGTTTGTCCGAGGAAAAAATCCCCGGAATAAACGTTGTAGGGGATTGTACGGTGATTATGATATGGTAATTCAGTTTTTGTTATTTCGATAGTGTGTGTTTTTTTGAGGTAGAAAGATTTCCAGTTGGCTGGATTGAATTTGTAGCTATTGATAGCTGGAGTGGTCCGATGTGTCTCTTTTTTTCTATTATGGTTGATGCCGGGGATATTTTCGGAAGTCAATCATTGTATCAGGTAGTGTACAGGGTGGAAAAGAGAAATTGTTCACCTTTCACCTTGAAATTCAAGAGTCGAGATTATTTATAAAATACAGGTATTTGAAGTGATTGTACCAAACTATTTCCAAGCATAGACATAATAAATTTAGTGTTTCTTGGAACTTATATATTTTCATTACAATCGTAAATAAATTAATATTTTCGGCGCACAGATTCGATCCTATGTTACTAACTAAGCAGTTTTGCAAATTAATATAGGGTAACTGCACCACAGTAAATAAATGGGCACCAGTGAATGAACGCTTTTGTATATTTCAACAAATTTGCCAGCCAATAATTATTATTAACAGAAATAAAAATTAATGAAAATAAATGAACACAAATAAAATGAAATTATTTAATAAAAGATAAGTTAAATAAAAGATATAAAAAATACCAGTCAATTGAACGCTACATTGTAGTAAGTATTGGTAATAGTTTATTTTAAAAAAAATATGTGGAATAAATAATAAATTAATAAATATCAATAATAATAATTATTAATCTTCCTATTATTAATCTTACTAGTCTTCCTTAACAATTTCTTAAATGTTTATTTACTGGTGCAGTTACCCTACCTTCAGGTGCAAGACTGCAGTTGCGAATTTTTATCTCGTTCTCTTTTCATTTTCAACCGAAAGGATTCGCTCTAAAAAAGGGTTCGTCGAAAAATCGATCCCGTAACATAGAAAATCATATTTGAGTTTGCGGGTGTTAAAACAGTGAAGAACGCGCGGTGCGTAACAAAAACGTGCGTGACGCCTGGGAAAAAACGCGCCGCGGGTAAAAACCGTGGTAGGACGAAGGCTTTTAAAGCCACGCCTAGCAAGGATTTCACCGGTGTCACCGGCTGCCACGCTTTTTCCTTGGGTTTTCACGATTTTTCTTCGCAGGATTGCGAAGGGAAGAAGTTTACGGACGAGGAGTGGGAAAAGAGAGAGAGAGAGGAGAGGAAGTGACGGTGGAGAGAGGAAGTAACGCGAGCGAACTCTTTTAAGACGAAAAATAAGAGCGTCTTGGCTCCTTATCTAGATAGGCCGCCATTCCGTCTTGAAGTAAGGAACGGAGAAACGCCAGCGACAAAAACTCACCGGGCACGACAGCCCGAGAACGAAGATGAGCCGAAGAACGGGAAAAAGAAAGGGGACAACGAGGCCGGGAGATAACTGCTGTATTAAGATTCCTAATCTAAATGAACGCTCGTTCCGGTCTAGTGGCAATGACGGTTTATCCAGGCGTGCCCTGCCTCGGTTACATCCCGCGCTGCCTTTAAACGACTTAACGACGATTTTCGAAACGGTCGTATGGAGTCCATGGAATTGAATCGAACACACAGAAACAACCCCTCTCTCTCTCTCTCACCCTCTCCAAGGCCTAAACAAGTGCTAGTTGTGCTCGGCGCTCCCGGATACTGCTAATTGCGAAATTATCGGCGGAACAATTGCTTCATCTGTGAGAACGGCGATAATGAACTTGAGACTTGAACGGTTGCTTTCTCTAGCCGAAAACTTTTTGATTCGAATCACGTATTCTGCAATGAAGTGTGCAGGAAAGTTGGAGGGGTTATGTCATCACTTTTACTGATTTTCGATTTGTTCGCTATATTTATATATATATATAAAGATTTTTTATTCTTACTTATTTTTTCATGAAACTCTCACCAACATATTTGTGACATTTTTCTGATTAAAGCGATACCAAACACGATATAACTTCACCTGTATTTAGTATATATAGTATAAAATAAAAATTTGAAAAACAAAATAAATAAACAAAAATAAAAATTTGCATGAAGGAACGAGGATATTAGTGAATTTTTATTTAAAAAATTACTTGTTTCATGAAGTTCGGTATTTTTTTTTCATTATAATAATTATACTCGCTGTAGTATTCTTTTTAAAGTTTTAACAATAGGAAATGCGATCTCTGACGCGTGTCTCAACGGATTTATAATAATCGGGAAGAATCGTTAGGGGAATTAGAGCGACTCGGATTGGACAGACTTCCAGTTAATTATCGCCGTACGTATTTCGGATTTTCCTGATTATTTCGTAAAACTCGTGACGCTCTTGATACATTGAAAACGAATTGCGCTAATTGCCCTTCCTAAAGCCCACCAATGGCCAGCCAATATTTGAAATAATCGAAACCGTAATTCCGGTTTTTAATCTCCTTCATTACTCCATTTATCTTTCCATTGTTTCGCCAATTGCTCCTAAATTAATTCCCTTGTCGTGTCATCAATTTTTTCCCGGTTTCGAGGTTTCGTAATCAAATATTATGGGAGCATTCCAATATTGTTTCTGCAATAATTTATTCGATACTTCATCAATCGTTTCCAAAAACATATGAAAATTATTTTTAAGTTACTCCTTAATTAATTCATTTTTGTCATTTTATCAATATTTTAAAAAAATCTCATATTAATTTGAAGAGCTATAGTGTAAAACAAAAATATACACAAGCAGAAATTTGAATCCACCCTAACAGCACAATTATTTTATACTATGTAACAAATATTTCTTTTTAAATATCCAGGAAATATTTATTTCATGTTACGTGAAAAATATTAAATGAATCTTTATTTCATATTAGAAATAGAATTATTTTTTGATAATCTTTATTCTTATACATGTATACAATATTCAGTTCCAATATTTTTCTCGTATGAAAAAATTTGGCTTGAAAAATATTTTTCCAATATTAGAAAAAAATATCTATCCAATATGTTTGTGCTACTAGGGCAGTTTACTAATAATTAAATTCTGATTTAATCTTAATGTGATCGAATCTGAATTTAAATGGAGCTTAAGGTATCAAATGTTGAAAACCGATTGGAGATTGTAGGTGACAGTATTTGAAAAATCGGGTACTTTGATAAGAGTAACCAATGCGATGCGTTTATTCATTACCAGATCGCATTGATAAACCAAACAATGCGGCACGCGATTCAATAGTATAAATGACTGTTCGCCGCGCTGCTTTCATTGCGAACGACTGGAATCTTTTAGTCCATCCATTTGATCGCCCTCCGCGTTTCCTTTCATTGCGGTGCGTGTAATGCTTCGACAATGGGTTCAATTCTGGAACAAGTCTCTCTTTTTATCATTCGAAATAGATTTCATTCCGGATCCCCTTTCTTCCGAGTTTTCTGCGATATTAGCCGCTGCAATGAGTCCGAAGACTACAAACAAACTCAAACTATAGTCCCGCGAAACATTAAAGCAGCAGAGAATCATATTTCTCCGTTAGGATCCCATGATATTCCAGAAATATCTCGGAGAAATCCACGTCCATTCAATTTCTAAAATAAGAGCATATTTCTTACAGCAACGAAACTTCAGAAAAATTTGCAGTTTGAAATTTTACAAAAATTTTAACCTTAATAAAATTTAAACATTCTAGATCCAATTAAAAAGGAACCATCTTCGTCATCCATAAGTACAGGATTGTACAAAACTCTTGGATTTTTTATAGAATTTGTTTTTAATTCTTTGTAATATGATGTTAATTTTCCAATTGAGAAAAATTGTTTATCAGAAAGGAAGCCTTGCACTTCATTATGCAATTGTACTTTTTAAATAAAATCCTGCTTATTGACAGGAAAATGCAATTTTATTTAGAACAATTGAATAGTCAAAAATATTACAATTCTATTCTGTCTATAAATGTTTGTATTTTATAAAAAAATTCGAAATCAGTGAAGTGACGACTTAAACTCCCCCTAATTGTACGTGCACTTCATTATGCAATTGTACTTTTTAAATAAAATCCTGTTTATTGACAGGAATATACAATTTTGTTCAAAACAATTAAATAGCTAAAAATTTTATACTATCTTTAAACCATTTTGTTTTTTAAACAAATCGGAAATAAGAAAACTAATGACATAAACTCCCTCGTATTTGGTAAAATGCAATATTGTTCGTACAATATATATAATAATTAATTTTCAACAAAATTGCCGTACTTTCCGAAAATTCTTGTTTTCCTATCGAACGCAATGGCGCAACGATCGATCGAATATATTTTGAGATACATCGCGCGTCGAATGAGGTCGCGAAATCGCAGCGATCCTATTGTCCAGAATCTGATTATGTTTGTAGCAAGCTGCGGCATTGCTGCAACAATTTCACGGAACGGCTGTAACATGTCTAGCCGTTAATAGCAGGTATCGGGAACGTAACGAAAAAGTTTCCCCGAACGAACTGCCTTACATAATCGTCCGTTTCTCCGGTATCGCGTAAAAACCGTACGTCCGCCATTATGCCGGTAAAAGCAACTTCAGAGATTTTTATCGTACTCTGCCGCATTGCAGCGGCATCAGCATCTTTCGTTGAGTACCTATTTCAATAGCAATAGAAAAATAACGTCGCCGCAATAAAAGCAACTTCGCCGATCCGAGGATACTTTTATCGATGCAGTGACTGGCTATAGTGACTCTAGAGGACGTAGTGCGTGTCCCTACACCTCCCGCAGTCCCGACATTTATGCTACACGTACGAAATTATAGCCCGAACGTCGGAATTACTTTGCCGGAAATCTCGTTTGAATTCTAGCTCGGAATTCGTAGATGCATTGCTTGCGAAAGCTTTAAACGAGTACAGGCTGTCCCATAAATGTTGTCCATTATCGAAGAACATCCGCTTTCAAGAAAGGTCAACATTTTTGGGACACCCTGTATGTAGCAATAGTTGTCTTCGATATGTGTATCACGACGTTGGTTTCTTATTTAAAATTTTTTTTTTATTTTACTTTTTATTTTTTTATGTACTTTACTGAAATATTTAAAAGTAATTTTTACGCAAAATGTCAATTTTTTCCTCGCACAATAATTTTACACCACGATTTTAATTTTAAATCTTACAAGTATTTGCACAGCTATTCAAAATTCACAATTACAAATTTTCAGGACTATCTGTATGGGGTAGAAAAAATTATTTCATATTTTTTTTAGTCCGACTTAAAAACATAGTATATTAAAAAAAATTATTAATATTAAGCGAATTAATATTACATTGTCATTTAATTCTGAGGTGTGTTTAAAGTTTCAAGTCGAGCTCATCGAGAAATTAATTTAAAATCAATGATAAAATGTCTACCGAACAGACAGACAAGAAAACAAATAATAAAATAAAATAAAAACGTGGTAAAATTCATAATAGTCATGTTTCCAGAATTTGTTGAAATTCTTTCATTAAAAAGTGTTACCTGCCAAAAATTACAACCTTCGGAAATGTATTCACGTCGAAGCGTGGTTTGATGGTCAGTCATCAATATTGATAAATTGGTAGATTTGCATTACAAGTAATGTTAAAAGGGGTTCCCCATATTATGTAATTATTTCATTACTGCGTGAATGAAGGGCTGTCCGGTACATTGTGTAAACAAACCGCGGTTCTGACATTTCCCAATTGTGGTCCCGACTTCCGGAACAGCACATTTCATGGAAAATCAAAGCGTTCGGAATTTTCTGAAGCACAGTGTGTTCTTGGCTGTGTGGGCGTCCTAACCGATAAAAACTGCCCGGAGCTTTCTCTCTCTCTCTCTTTCTTTCCGTTTCCGGGCGAAATATCGCATCAGCGAGTTATAGGTAACTGGAACTCGCTGGACAATCTGTCCGCCATTAAACCCGTCTACCTTCAATTTGCCCGCGAGCGGATTCCGCATACGGTATGCAGCAGCGGATTCTTTCACCTCTGCCATTCGAATAATTTTGTGGACGCACGATGATGAATGTGCGGGCTTGGAACCGACGTCGAGCAAATAGAATTGGCGTCACGAAATTAATTACTTTTTTTTCCTTCGTGCCTCCGTCTGTCTTTCCAACTTTTTCCAGCTGACTTTCGTCCACCTTCCCCCGTTCCCCGATGTTTACTCTCGATTACAGTCCCGCCTCTCCTTTGACATCGCTTTTCCCACGCTTTCCGAGCACTCCGACCGTAAACACGGATGAGTCGCCGGGATCTAGTACCTCGTGGAACCTTGTCAATTGCCTTGGCAATGTGTACCCGGTGTCAAAAGTCGATCAGGGAAGTTTCACATTTTTTTTTTTAATTTATCGAGTCCAGTTTGTTCGATGAAATTAAGGGTGGCTATTGTTTTAGGTCGATGCAGCAGAGTTTGTCTGAAATAAATAATTACGTAAGGAAAGTAGACGTATAATTAGAGGAAGTTTAAGTCATCACTCCGCTGATTTAGAATTTGTTTATAAAATGCAGACATTTATAGACAGAATAGAATTTTAATATTTTTAGCTATTCAATTGTTCTAAATAAAATTCTATTTTCCTGTAAATAAACAGAATTATGACAGATCATATATGCATGGGCATATAATAAATATAAACGTTACTTTTTTTAAGAAATTATGATCTACAGAAAGGTTCCAATTACTCAGAACTGTGAAATAAATTGTAGGTCAAGGGGTTAAATTGTTAATAATATTTGTCTTATCGCAGGCCATTTCTTACATTTCCAAATGCATTTTATATCATTGAAAATCATTAACACCGTATTCTAATAATAATATTATTAGAATATTATATTATTATAAATAGAATAGAATAAATAATATTATACCATAATCTAATAATAAATAAAAATAATAATGACTTCACCTGGAGGTGGATTTCTATTAAAATTTCAATTTTCCAATTTGCAAAACTGGAAAAAATTGTTCGAGATGTATACCATATTGGTTTCGACGTGTCGAAGAGCTTCCAAATATTGTTGCATTCGGGCAATTTGAAAAAGGAGGCGGGCATTGAACAAATAGCAATAAACGATGTTCTACTACGTTTGATCTCCAGTCAAAAACGAAAAGCTACATCGAAAATACGAAATTGGTGTTAGAATATTGTTGGCAACGCCCGCACATATCAATCGAAGTCGCCGATCGAGCCTCACGAACACCAGTTATCGCGGTGCAGACACAAGCTGCACCAGAGAGTAGAAGTTACTGGCGTGCTACATGCATATAAATCGCTGCGATCACTGAATCGTTGAAATTCGTAACGATCCTTCCTTCCTCTTTTTTCTGTCCCGCTCTCATTTCCCTCCGTGTCTCCTTTGCTTTTCAAAGCGAATTCCTGTCACGAGTGCTGCACGAAATAGAATTGTTGAAGCAGCGATAATGTGAATGGAGGTGAGCGAAGAGAAAGAGAGAGAGGAGAGAGAAAGAGAGAAAGGGAAATGGAAACGAGGACGAATATTCTAACCGATCAGAGTTAACTGTTACTCCAAGCATACACTGCAGACTTTTGACCTGGAACCAGGAAATACAGAAATTTAACTACACTCTAATTGCAATCTGAAACAATATTGTTCACTTCGAATGTTTTGCGACGTTCATTCTCCGATTAAAATGGTTTGCGATGGACCAACAGCTTGAGATAAAGAAATATACGATTGCAAAAATGAAGAAGAGATAAAAATTTATTATCAAAGACAATTTTCAGTATATGGCTTAGTCAGGAACGTTTAGATTATTGTAATTAATAGACTATGGATGTTTATGCATTTTTCGTTTCTTAGTAGACAAATTTTAAGAAAGTGGAATGAAATACAATTTTATTTTTAATGGGAACAGCCTTTCTACATCAAAAACAATTAACAATTGTACAAAATTATATTGAATTTCATTTTCTAGCTTTTCTTTGAACATTTTTATAAACCATAAATGCATAACTATTCTCCAATGTAACATTAATGCTACCAACATTAATTATCTAATTGCACTTCTAAATTGAAATAATCGACTCGAACCAAGAAACAGATAAGTGCTTGTATATTCTGTTGTTAAATTGAAATATATTAAAAGTTTCAAAGGATTTTGTAAACAAATTCCAACCGTTAATCCTCATTAAATTGTTCACATTGACAAGAGGAAGCAAACTATTTCTGAAATAACATGCAAAACGATTTTCCATTAAATTTTGAGCTTTACGAGTGACGTTCTTGTTCGATATCTGTGTATGTGTCAATTGGTGGATTATTGTAACAATTACACGATGTAACGTAAATTCAACAATTAAATAATGAAGTTTAAGTCATCAATTCGCTGATTCCGAATATGTTTATAAAATAGGGACCTTTGAAGTTGCTGGAAAATGTTATACATTTGTTGCTATTAAATAGTTCTAAATAAAATTGTATTTATTGTTAAGTGTTCAAATTGTGTTTAGCAAATTTCGAATTTGTTTATCATTAAAATCATTGAATCGACAAGGGAAAGCAATCGATTTGAAAAATAATCTTCGAGTTTTCTGCAAAATTCAGGGTGCCATTAATGAGATTCGTGCTCGAATTTATGTTCGCGGTAATTGTTGAATTATAATAATTGTCTGCATGATAATCGAGTGGAAAGTGGAGGGTTCTGCAGCGAATGTGTGGAGTATATGTATACATATAGTAAAAAGTTGCCAGGGTAGACGGTTGGTTCTAGTATCTTGATTTCGCCTCGTGTTTCCGAACACGGTCCATTTACCGTTTCCGTTTCTAACGAATAAAAAACGAATAAACTACTTGGCAAGAAGACGTCCTGGTCGGGAAAGACTTCCGCGGAAGAGAAGCCGAGGAAAAATACGATAGCAGACGAATTGGATAACAGAAAACGCCGGGGAAAAAACAGAGGAATCAGCGAGGGAAGTTTTCGTGCGACGGTGAAACTTATTCGTGAATGGGTGGACGGTTTTGTAGAAGAAACGGATTATGCTATAGAAAATTACTGCGGAGACTTTGTTTCCGACTTGTAGCTCGCTACTTCGAAATTACTTCAACGATGTAAACACGTTGTTTCATTGTTTTTAACCTTTCAGTTCGTTCGAGTTGCATTACCTTGTTATTCGAGAAATCTCCACTTCGAAAAGTTTTATTCATAATTACTGATCAAACTTACGTTATGTATCTTCGAGAGAAAGAAATAGATTCGAATAAAAACACAATCAACTCGTAATTTTATATTTTCTACAATAAAATCTTTGTTTTGAAAACAACCATATTAAAGTATTAATTCACATCAAAAAGAAGCAAGTTAGTTTTATGAACAATATTTACAAACAATTTTTGTTATTACCCTCAAGCATTTCAATAATATTTTTTGAAAATTGTACAACACACATATTGTTTATTGATTTATTTTCAAAAACTCAAAATTGTTTTTTGATTAATTAATTGATCGAACCGTAGCGTCGAAAACATTCAATATTTATTAAAATATTATAGTATATAAATATTTTATTAAATATATATAACATATAAAATGTTATACAAAAGATTGGAAAACAGAAATTTAAATTTGTTAATTGGCTGAATAAATAAATAATAAGTTGTCTCTATTAAGAGGAATACTCCGAAGAACAAAGTTAGCCTGCTCGAAATTATCCCATAATTCTTAATAGTGTTTGCTTAGCAGGGCTTGTTAACGTATGTCTCTGGTCACGCTTCATCATCCCGCAAGGATACAGCGCCATCCCCTATGCTAATTATCACGTACGTCCGGATCGTTGGCTCACTAATGCACATTACCGAGCAAACAAAGTAGGGAAGTCGAGCGTGCAATGACGACGAGTTCATTGCCGCTGTCAAGACTATGCAAGCTAATCAAGACAACCGTCTAGGACCTTAGAAACCACCCAAGCACCTGCTGAGAGAATTAGAACGTGTCCAATCAGCCCACAATCGATGATAAATGCAACAGTTTCTCCCTCAGAAATTTCCTTCAAATTTTCCGAACTTCGATCATTTCTTTTTCTGTCCTTAACGAGATTTTGAACTAATCATATGTCTGTATTAAAATATTTTTGTATCTCTAATAACCACATTCTATTTTGTAATGTGTATATTCTGTTTTGTATGGGGTGTATTTCGTTTCTTTTTTTAATTATGTTGAAATAAATCTCATATGAGATTTTCTAATAAAAAAAAATACATAAAAAGTTAACGAAAATCAATTTTGGTCGACGTTACTATAGGTGTGACTTCCACAAAATAATTTTTTTCAGACCTTAATGAGCGAACTAAAATTTGAAAAAAATTATTAATTATTAAATTCGTTTTGATTTATTCATTCTGAAAAAGTACTCGAAAAAGAAACTGAAAATTCTGAAAAAAATTCTCCACGCAGACCTGAAGTGTAGCTACTAAATGCATTTTAGTTCACTCGAATATCTCGAGTAGTCACCCAGAGAAGCACCTCTAAAGTTAAGGGTAGTCGAGTCGACGTCTGAAGTCGTGCTTTAAAAAGATGAAGCTCCCATAAAAAAATAAATTATATTGCCTCCGGCATGTCTATGGAATTTCCAAAGTTTTATGGAGTTATCTTGTTTGAATTTGAGTTATCTGAGAGAGAGTCCTCCTTTCCCCGGTATTTAAATGAGGGTCACGGATGCGGCGAACATCGTTTTGGGAATCTCGAACCGGTCGGACAGTCGAACAAAGTTATGCAATGAACTTCTCGAATCTGAAGTCGAAATCGCTGTCCAGAGCTCTTCTCATGGCTCGCCGCGAAAAGAAAGTGCTTCGGTTATGACCGGATCTCTGAATTTCAATACAAAAGTTTTTATTCGAGCTTGTTTTCTTTGAACGAAGTCGCCCGAAATTCGTTTCTCAAAAATATTTTGTGATCGAAACCTCTCTGACGTTGATACATTTAATCTTTAAGCAACATTTAATAAAACCATTAAGAAAACCATTTTATAAAGAAATGAAAACAGTACATAATTGTTTAGCCACCTATAAAAAAATTAATGACATGAAAATTATTATTATATAAATGAAAATTAATGATATCAAGTAAGTTTGGTCTGATCCTTTTTTTCTATCTTCAAAAGCAAGCGAGTTATTCAGATGACCTGTTTTAGGTGCCGCACCCTGTATAATAAAATCGTGTATAGCTGTTTGTAACGGCATCAATTGAGAACAACTCAACGTACAAAGCTGCGATTGGAACCATTGGACGCAGCGTTTCTTTGAGAAGGTTTTAGAGCAAACCGCTTTCAAAAAAGTCTATTCGTTCAAAAGTTGTGACGTCATTAGTTAACAAAGACAACTTTTTTGCCCCCATTTAGGCACGTTTCTGTTTATAACTTCTGAACCATTGGACTTTTTTGAATGCGGTTTGCTCTAAAACCTTCCCGAAGAAACGCCACGTACAGCTAATTTAATTATAAAATTGAGTTATAAATTATTTACAGACTAGTAATGAATTTCAGAAAATGAAAACAAGTAATATTTGAAAGACTGAAAGAATACTATATTAAAAATGATTTCAAAAGAAGAAGAATATAATTTAAAAGTAAAAAAATAAATAATATTCAAGAACATTATACTAAAAATTATTTTGAGGAGGAAGATTGAAATGGTACAATAAAATTAGATAATAATTGAACGCAGTAAATCATTTTCAATGCCGCCAGTTCGGATAATGAAACGGTCTGAATACTAGTTCGCACAATGAAGATTCCACTGTAAGGCATAATTAAAAATGGGAATAAATCTAGCGTGAGAAAAGAAGAGGCTACGAAGACCGTGCTCGAATCTTCGCGACTTTTGTAATTAATTTTAAATTGCTGCGAGGAGACTGTACAAAGAGACATTTCGTAGTGGAAAATAGAATAAAGTGGAAGCTGGAGAGAGCCGGAGGGGGACGGAGGCACCGAAACGCCGTCGGCCATTTTAAAGTGGCTCAGGCATTTGACGCGCGTCTCGCGATTCAATTTAATTGGAATACGCAAGTAAGTGACTGCGTTGCCGACATATTCGCGAATAATCAGCAGGAAATGTCATACCAGATACTCGGAAATGCTATGAAACTGATGCTCACAGCAACGAGAAGATTTATTGGTAAATTTTTCAATTTTTGGAACGAAGAAAATTGCATGTTGATATCTGTTCTGATATCTGTACGTTGAATAAGAAATATATAAATTTTGAAACGAAATATTTAAAACAGAAATATTTCGAATTTAATATAAATATTTTTATATTAAATATATTTTAATTATGCCTATAAAAGAAATATTTTTAATTTTGCCACAGACATTTTCTTTCATGTTTGATTATTGCATCGCGGAAGTTTACGTGTTCATAGTGATTGTTAGAGGCGTTAGAACGTCTCGGGGATCGTATCTCGAGGCAAAGATCTCTTTTCCCTGATTTCTGTTTCATTCCAGACGGCATGAGTTATGACCGATAATTATTTGAAGGCTCAGAACAAAGAAGGGTTGTGCCAGCGACGGGATTAGAAGGGGGGAGCATGTAAGCCGCGTAAATGATAACGGCGAACACTGTGCGCGGCAGACGATAAGACTTAATTGCCCTGTCGTTGTCTCTCTCTTTATCCGAGTTTCTCGTTCCGAGGCGCATCCGGATTTTCGAATTGATCCGATTTTCCTAGCCCTCCAACCCTTGCACCTCTTTCCGACATAATATTTTTAAATAAATTCTTCGTTCTTTGGCTTTGCATTTAACTTCGCTCCTCGGATATTTTACTATTTGCATATATTTAAGAATTAACGGTCCCTGTTCGAATCTGTTTCATCTTATTTCGATAAAATGTGGCATCGAAGTAGGGTAACTGCACCAGTGAATAAACGGGCACCAGTGAATGAAAGCTTTTATATGTTTCAATAAATTTGGACCAATAATTATTATTAATAATTATTATTAATAAGTATCAATAATAATAATTACTAGAATGTAGGGTTCATTGACTGGTATTTTCAAATTGATGTTTCAAATTCCTAAACATTTCAAAAATGGAGGTACTGTTCTTTTTAAAGCTTCAAACATTTCTATTTTAAAAATATTTGTAGCCCAGAATTGAAACTATAGTGAAGTTCTAAATATTAAAAAATTCAAGATGTTACTAAATATTTATATTTTAAAAAGTGATTGTTATGATACGTTTAAAAGCATTCCTATTTCAGAGTTGAAAACATTTCTATTTCAAAATCATTTCTATTTTACGTTTCTAAATTATTTTCTCTCTGAGAGTTGAAAATATTTCTAAAACTGATCAGATGGTTTGAAGTTGAAACAAAAAATACTGCTGTCTTGACAACAATTCTGTAGCAGCCACGAATAATTACAATAAATGAAAGAAAATGTCGTTTTGATAGAGTCGGTAGAATTATTTGCGGAATTTGCGGACTATTGGCAGAGATATTATTTATCAGTGAAATAAAACTGTATGAATTTTCGACTTCGTGCTGTTCGGAGCTAGAAAGCGTGGAACCGTGAAGCATGCGGAAATTGGACTGCGCAGCAGGTGCGTGTCGATGAACAATTTTTTTACTATTTTTCTAGCGCCAAATATTTATTGTTTCTTCACCCAGAGAATTTAATAACGATTTTATACAAATAATTTCTAGCGGCATTTTATTTTCTTTTATAAGTACGTGCAACTTTCTACGCTCACGAATGAATAAATAAATTAAATATAACTTCAGACAATAGATCGCCGAGAGATAAGTAAGTTAATTAAATAAAATTCAAGCAACATTGTATTTATTATGTGGTGAACTAATTGCCGACGGTTAGTCTGGTTAATTTGTGTTGGTTTTGACGTAATGGGCAACAAGTAGGCACCACGTTCGTTGTTGTTATTGTTTCTAGACTGCACACCCACGCTTTGCGAGGTTAAAATGGATTTATTTACGAATAAAAGCAAAATAAATTTAATTGCTCTTTCGTTGCTGTCAAACACACTTCCGCAGTTCCTGACGATGAATTGTGCAGTCGTGGCAGTTGAGTGGCTCGTCAACTTCGTGACCAATCTCGCAGTAGGTTAAATAAATTATTATGCGAGCATAATTTCCGGAAAATTCGGAAATAAAAATAAATTAAAATTCTTTCAGAAAGAAACAGACATGAAAGAAATTTATACGACCAAACTAATTCTAACCGTGCTTTTTGAAGATTTTCTAAACAGTCTCAGAAATTCTTACCCAATTGTTAAAACGAATTAGTTAAAACAAACAAATGGGATTCGTGCAACTATTTTATGAACTGTTCCAAACAGTCTGAGACTATGGGAACAATTCTTATTCAACATTAAAATTTTAAGAAAATATGAAAGAATGCATAAACAAATGAAAATAGGGATTCTTTTGTAAAGAACAATATCTAAGTACAATTTATACGACAAAATTCAAAATTCTGATTGTACTTGAAGAGATATTTACAGTTACAATAATTAAAGCGTCTTCATGCACAAAAAAATTGTAGAAGGGAAAAGAAGTTATTTTAATGCTTAAATATTAATTAAAAACGAATCAAATTTTCTTCCATCTAAAATGAAACGCGGTTAGACTTTGTTCTGAATTTTTATATTAAAAAATTTATATATTGATTTTATATATTTATTTTATTATATATCTATATAAATATATTTTTTATTATCTTCATCGCGAGTCTGGCTCGTGAAAATACGGCACGTGATTAAACTTTGAGGAACAATGGTTACAGATTCGAAAATAATGGCATTTGGGTAGTTATAAAAAAAGATCAGAAGTTAAATGGATGAAATCTGCCAGTCTAACAAGAATGCGAAAGCCATTAGCAAATCTCGAGCAGATTTCCCTCTGTCCTCTGCATCGTGTTTGTAAATGTCGTCTCCCGGTACGTTTCTCCGGGTTTGTCAAACCAGTTAACGAATAAACAATGCCCTCTCACAAAAGAAATTCGCCGCGCACGATCCTCGGAAAAAATTAGCCGCGCGCCCGCTATTTACATGAGGCAGAATTAAATGAAATTGTACGGAACAACGACGAGGGGAATAAGAATTGTATGCGTGTGCGTCGTCGGTTCGTTATTTTTTTCAAAGAGGACCGACCAGATCGAGTTGCCTTTTTTCCGCGGGCGCCGCGTCAGAAGGACGTTTTAACATAGCTGCATTTATTGCCATTAGACGACTAGGTACACTTCCACGCAAAAGGATACAAAGGTGCCACACGTATTGAACTTCTCTGCTCGTTCAACCGGAATTTTTTCAAAATTATCCGCGTCGCTGGTTACGCGCCAAATTAATTTCTCTACCTGAGTGCTTGTAAATAAACATTGTTGGAAAGAAATTTTAATTATTTGAATGAAAAAGATTCCTTGCAATGGAACAACAATTTCTGTTTATTGTACACAAAGAGTCAACTTGATCCCGGAACGAAAAATGAAGAATTATTAGTAAAATCTTGAAAAATTTTCCTTGTGAATTTTTGTTATAAAAATTTATTATGAACCTCAAATAATATTAAATTTTCCATAATAGGTAGTTATGCTTGCGAATTTTTGTCTTGGAAAGTATTCGACATATATTTATATATTATTTTATAATTTATGATTTATTTTTAATTTGATAATTATTTGTTAATAAAACATAGATTATCAAATCTAGCGAAAATATTCTTAAGTACTTACATACCTCTGGATCATTTAAGAAAACTGTTGCTTCCGTGGATGTTGGCAATTCCGTTGAAAATCAGTAATTGTGTGGTGATGTACAGGGAAGCCAAATAGAAATTGAAGTCATCAATTTGCCAACTTCCATATGGAAAATCTATCCCGGTAAAATTAGTTGGATTTTTCATATGTTATAGCTTATGATCTACTCAAGAAAAAATGTAATGGGCACAAAGAACAATAATGGACAGTTATCGAGTTATAATTAATGAAACATGAGAAGTATTTATGGAAAAATTTTTGAAACAAAAATAGTAGGACTTCACAAAATCAGTTAGGTGGTATCATTATTTTTTAATTTTAAATGATCTTGCCAAGGTGTGTAAACAGAAATCTTTTACAGACATCTTTGCGTGTCACTTACAGAATTTTCTATGAGTCTGTAATTTTCTAAAATAAATTTAGTTGTCAAAAATTATCAGTGCTGCCACAAACACTTTGTTTTCTTTTTTAATTTAGAAAAAGGCAGCTCGAATTTGTCATGTTTGACTGATTATAGCTCGATAACTGTCCATCTTTCCTTCAGTAAAAAAATAAATTAAAAAACTACAACATATGAAAAATCCATCTGATTTTACCGTGATACATTTTCCATATTATTATTTCGGGGTTCTTTCGAATCCTGTTAAAAAGACAAGGGGAGTACACTAATTAGTTTGTATATCGCAATTTACATACCCAATCTCGACCCTCTGTCACTTTCATTTGTAAGATCGGCAGTTTCAAAAATTATGCGGAATCTCGCAGATATCAAGGATACGGCGTCAGGACTCGTGACGTACGTCCGTTTTTTTGTGGCTGAGTGTACCCGGCCACAATGAATCGCGTATACGAATATAAATGAAGTTATTCGTTAGTGTGTAATTTGCGAGGACAGGAAGGACGTGTCTCTCTGGCAGAAGAAGAAGCGGAATTACAGAAGAGAGCGGAATTGTGCGCATTGTTCAGCGGTAAAAAGCGCGGAACAGCTGCGGACGTTCTCGAGCTTGAAATTCATGGTCGATGGTCTATGCGTGTACATATGTTTCGCGCGCGCACAAAAAAAAGAAAGAGGATTACAGCAATAACGCACAACGCGGCACAGTGCTTTTTACTTGTTTCGAAGCGTCCTGCCTATGATCCGGCGAGGGTAATATCTTTGCAAAACAATGAGCCCGCACTTTCCTTTGAATAGAAAAATTAATACCTGCTACGAACGATCGCGGGACCCGAGGTCCACGTCAGCCACCGGAAATCCTCGAGCTGTGATTTTTATCATCGGGTTGCCCGTCTTCCTCGTACATTCTCCTAGAAATAATGAAACTTCTGTCAAACTCGATTCACTATTTGTCGAATACTTGGGAATTTTTATCTTGATGAAATTTTCTTTTGTTATTTATTTTTATTTTTATTGTTAGTTATATATTTATTGATGACGTAAAACATGTTTAGTTTATATAGCGTAGATTATAGCTTACAGTATATTAACACTTTTCAAAAAAATAATGAAGCACATAACATAATACAAAGTTTAAAAATTAATTTTTATCTAAATAATTATTTTCTGCTTTTTAATCTTGTGGTAACACTAGTATCACTCTTTGTTAATAATTTGTATACTCACTAAGCTTACTGTAAATTTCACTTGATAAACAAAGCGATGATTTTCTATCGATCGTTGCGCGACGACGTATTATCACATACTGAGCTTTGTCGCGCGTCGGGACTAAGTGGGTCCGTGGAGTGGGGATGAGTCAGAGTGCGCGCGCAGAGTAGAGAGCGTTGTTGCGCGGAGTGGGGATCGCTGAACGCGATAGCGTTTCGCGGCGGGATGAAATTGTAAATATTTGTTATTTTCTAACGGATGGACTTTTAAAAAGATTTTTTAAAAATAATGTATTGTCATCCAGTTCTGAGCCATGTATCTAATTTCAAGTGTCTAGCCCATCAGGAAGTTAGTTTAAAATTAATTGCAAAATTTCTAACCGTACAGACAGACAAACAAGCAAACAAGAAAGCGAGCTAAGAAAAATAATTATAAAAAATTATAAAAACGATCAGGTCGATTTTATACCCGGCCCGGTTGGTGTTAACATAAAAGAGTTATATTATCACAAAAGCTTTATGATACTGAAGAATTAATTCGTTGAAATTAGTAGGAATTGATTTATATAAAAAATAGCTGATTATCTACAAAGGATCACGAGTTCGGATTACGAGCTTCACGGATATAAAAAACATTTTGTCACTGTTATTTCGCATTAATATCAGGATTTGTAGAGAGGAGCCAATTTTTTAATGGAAAGGTACAGTTTTAAATGAATGTTTCTTCCTGCTCTGCGTTTGTTGAAACGTTTTAATAAAGCTCCAAAGAACTTGTATTTATGCGGCGTTTTTCGTTTATTGTTAATTGTGGAGAGTAATGATGAAATTTTCCACCGGAAAATGCTTCGCTGTGTTTCGTGTTACAGCAATTGATTGAGTTTCCCTTTTCGAAGATATGAATGCGAGCAATTAATTTATCTATCTCTCGAAACAGAATTTGTTATCAATCGTGTTGTTTTGCGAAAACATGTATTATTCATTTGCCCGAGCCTTTGAAGGATTGAATTTATTTCCAAGCCCTGCTGACACTCGTGAGAATTAATTGCCTGAACATTTTTAGTTTACAGCTAACACTATGTATTAAATTTGATTGGTGAGGCAATCAAGTTTGTTTGTATAATAAACAAATCTTGTGAGGTATTTTTAGCGTTTGGAAAAGAAAGTTATTTTTTAAGAAATTTCTTAAGAACAAACTGTGGAACCTATCAATATTTTCAATTTTTATTTATCTTTATTTATTTTAATTATATAATTAAAATTATGTATTATATAATATTTTAGTTTTAAAGGGCTCGTAGCTGTTACAGTAGGGCGTTCAGGAATTTTTTGTGTGAAAACTGTCGATGCTATCAAAATGAAATTTGGCAGGATTATAGACCTCACTTGGCAATATACTTTCAATTTTTATAGTAGCGCAATACCGTATATCTGTAATTATATAATTAAAATTATGTTAAATATTTTAGTTTTAGAAATCTCGTAACTGTTACAGTAGTGCGTTTAGGAATTTCTTGTGTGGAAAATATCAAAGCTATCAAAATGAAATTTGGCAGAGTTACAGTCTATACATAGAACTATATGCTCAATTTTTATCATGGCGATATACATCATAGTTTCTGCACAATACATACCGTAATCACGTCCAAGAATTAGATATAACCAAAGAATGGAGAAACGAACTTTCCAAAGCTAAAATTAGGTTTCACAAGCTGGTGAAAACGATAGTAGTCGTTCGAGATGACCTTATGGCAAATGAGGGTGTCGCTCTCGAACCAAACAGTATCGCACAGCAGTCGGAACATCGCGGTACGGCCTTACGGGGTAGAAGAACCCTTGGAGGAGATGAAGAGGGGTGCAGAGGGGTGGACGATGGTGAATGGCAGTCGTATAAAGTCGAAGAGGCACGAGACCGAAGAAGAAAGCAAGGGATAAAGTGCAGGGACGCTCAGTGGCAGTGTTCTGGCACTAACCACTGGCGATCGCAGCCCTTTTTTACGTCGAGTAGCGGAACACCGTGTGTAAAACGTGTTGTGTATGGACGAGAGCGTGTCAGCAGAAGCTGTCGAGACATTTTAGTATCTGAAAGCGACACGAGATACGGTGTTTCGGAAAGGAACGCTTCAGACCCGGTTTTTGCGTCAGCGACAACGCTATACTTATCATCCTATCTCGCCCAGCCACTTGAACAGTTAAGTTACTGGCTGGAGAAGCCGACGAACATTTTAACGTCGAAGACAGTATCGAAGTTTTTCTAACTAGACGCCTCACAGTGGGACGAATCGCCATTTTGGGTGGAAAATGGTCGTGTCAGAAAATAGATAAAACATTCATATATATATATATGTTATATATTTTTTTATATATTATATATTATAATATATTTTTTGCAATTATGATGTGTGCATTATGATGTGTGCAATTATGATCGTATTTATAAATTTTTATCTCGAGAGCTACTGGTCCGATCGAGTTGATTCTTATTTCATATTAAACCAGAATGATTTTCCCTATCAGACTTATCAAAGTTGAAGTAATGTTTAAACAATACTAGTTATAATATAATAATTTATTATTATTATTATTATTAATATATGATGATATAATTTAAGTAATGTTTTTTCTATGTTTCGCAATGTTCAAACCGCATAATTAATTTTTTTTATTCGTAGGAAGTAACTTTTTAATACCATAAATTCGTAACAAACCGCCCTAATTCGCTGAGGTTTAAACGGGAATTCAGTGAATTATAAATAAAAAGCAATTAACAATAATCGATAGCAGTGTGCGTCCTAGCCCACAATCTCTCAAAAGCTCTCGCGTAGAGCGAGATCACGCGTGAAACCTCCGACGAGGGGACACATGCGTCCGTTTTCATTAGACGAGTCCGCTCGGAAGCAGTTTCTTTTCCTCTCTAATTAGAGTTGGCTGGCCTGCAGGAGCGTCTCACGAGTTCGCCTCGCGGTTCGGATTTTTCTCGAAACGCAGCTGTCGGTCTTGCAAAAACCGTGACGCAAAAACCGTGCGGGTCAGCAACAACTGTCGACCATTGTATCCGCATTAGGTGCGTCCCGGCGCCTGGTACAATGCTTCAAAGAACGACACAACGGCTGAGTTGTATTTCATAGCACGGCCCAACCGTTCGTCCTTCTACAGCGTTTTCCACTTTTTCATCCTGCAGCTTCCGTTCCTTCTTCGTCTTGCCTCCTTCGCCATCCCCTTCGTTTTCTATTCGACTTCTGTTCTACATTCATTTCTCTTCACTCCGGTTCGCGCTTTCGAGGGTTTTCCCTTCCGCCCAACTGTTTCGCTGCGATTTTACCAAGCACGGCCAACGGAAACTGGAACGAGAATGACTGGGGCAAGAAGGAAACCAAAAGGGAGCTACGCCGCTGTAAATCTTGCGATGGCTTGACGTATTTAAGCGAGTTTAAAGCATGGGGAAAATTAGGGGGAGTTTGAGTCATCACTTTGATGATTTCTAATTTTTTAACGCAATACAAATTTTTAAAGCTTCTGCAAAAATTCCTGTACCTATATATGTTTGCATTAAACGAATTATTCCAAATCCATTGTTTTTCCGAAGAGTATGAAATATTCTGTAAGAGAGGGGGGATAAATATGGGGGTTTAAGTCACCCCTTTGATGATTTCTAATTTCTTCACGCAGTATAAATTTTTAAAGCTTCTGCAAAAACTCCTGTACCTATATATGTCTGCATTAAACAAATTATTCCAAATCGATTGTTTTTCCGAAGGGTATAAATTATTTTGGGGGTATAAATAGGGAGGGTTTATGTTATCACTTTGCCGATTTCTAATTTGTTTATAAAATATAGGCCATTGAAGTACTGTAACGAAAATTCCTATTTGTAGGAATTTGGGTTTTATATTATTATTTTTTATATTATTATTTGTGTCTAAAAGAGTTTGTGGTTTATGGCTGTTGCCAAGGTATTCAGAGCAACGCATGTTGTTACTAGACAAAAGACAGAAGTACTAAATAAATCACACTTTTCTAAAAAAGCCCTATATATTTATTAGTACAAACATGACAGAAACATGCCATGTGGCAGCCGACACATTTATCGCCCGAAGCCTGATTTCGACTAAGGGAATCATATCAATTTCGATTAGTGTGACATCGGCGAAGATCGAAAGCCTGACTCGAGTAACAACCAAGAACTTAAATGATTTACGGTTAACGAGCTGTATCGTTCGATCGAGTCGAAGCAGAGGGCAAAACTTCGCAGATCCAGCAGTTGATCGACTCCGTCAGAGGAACGAACGAGATCAGCAAATTGAGGATGCGCGATCCTAACTCTGCGCGCTGGGGACCGAGGGGAGGGGTGTCTTTTCGAAGTTCGGACGGCTAAAAGGATAACGTGCAACGGGAGATCGAAGAAAGAAAACGTCGACCGACTTTCTAGCAAGTTTCGGGATGAACGAGTCATGCCGACCAACTAGCGTCGCTGTCAGCCTGACGTCGTAGGAACTGGAGGAAGGATAGTCGGCGAATAACAGGGAAGACCCACATGTAACCCTTTCAGACGTGATATCTCGCCCTCGAACATTTTTAGTGCTCCAATTATACTGGGAAGTGAGAACATTTATGAGTTCATTATATTTTTATGTTTACAGCAAGGTTAGACGCGAACATTTTGTATGAAAAAATTTCACAAATGTGGCCCAATGTATCGCACATTCGAAGACTTCGTTGAAAAAGTCCTTAAATAATTTATGGTTGCAGCAAAAAGTTTTGAAAATCCTTTTTCAAGATTTTATTTATTTTAGCAGGATCAAGGGTGTAGAATTTTAATTTTTAAAGAGAATTTCTTGATGTCTGATAGTAGGATTCTGTTATAGTTGTGCTCCAATTATACTGGGAAGCGAGAACATTTATGAGTTCATTATATTTTTATATTTACGTTGAAAAAGACTAAATAATTTATGGGTTGCAGAAAAAAAAATGTTTAATCCTTTTTATATTGATGACCTTGAAATCCAGTTAAACAATGGCCTTGAGGAATGACTCTTTCCACTATTGTATACATCGCTTAAGATAGTACAAGTTCGTACTCGTTTTTCATTCACACACACACACACACACAAGTTGAATTGTTTTTGTTGCAAAAGTTCAGATAAAAGTACAACGTTCGATGTAGTCCCGTTTTATGGCCGTTCGAAACTGGGTGAAATTTTCGAGCGAATTCTTCAAAGGCAAAACTAATTTCCTTATCGCGGGAAAACTTCTCACCGTCGTTCGAACTTCGAACGAAATACGTCCAGATAAGTTATCGTTTTCCTGCACTCGAGTCTTTTACGCTCGTGTTTTACATCGGGAATTTAAATGAGCGGGGCGAGGAGAGGCGAAACTTTAACACTTCAGAGATTATTGCGTATAAACTAACGGGCGGGAGTCACCGCCGGCCGAGAGTCCTTTGCATAATGTTTGCGACGGAAGCGAAGCAACGTAATCTCAATTAGTAAACAACTTCGATAATATTTCGCCTCGGAAAAACACGGCTTCGAGAATTCTTTCCGGACGGACAAGTGAAAGAATCGCGGCAGAGAAATACAGACACGTTCTTCAGCCTTTTCGAAAAACAATTCAACAATTAGACCCTAAAAAATGTTCTCGACTAGTTCACATAATATAGAAAACTAATTGAGAATACATACATGCAACTTTCAGAATTTTTTCCAACGCAACAAGTGAAGGAATCGCAACAGAATAATACGAAACACGTTCTTCAGCCCTCTTTTAAATAGAAAATATTTTTTTCTGGCAAAAATTTCAGAATTAGATACCGAAAAAAATAATGTTCAGAAAACCGATATCGATGATTTTTTCCAACGCAACGTTCACGAAAAAAAATATAGATATGCTCTCCAGCTTTAATTTAATCGTATAAAAATACTTGTCAAAGATGAAGCTTTACCACTAGGGTGGTAAAAAAACAATCATAGAATGCCCCACGTGGCGAGACGGCAGCAGGTAAAAGACTAGCAGCGTGGCGATAAATCTTCGGCCACGTGGTTTACGTCAACAGGCCTATCGTAGGGTTATCTCGTGGAAAAGAAACGTGCAACTGGGTTGTTAATTGGCGTGTAACAATGTTCGCGTGTCCTTGGGAAATTATGAGACCGCCGGATATATCGTCGGAACGGTTAACGCGTTGTAGCAGAGCTCCGGCGGGTTCCCTCCCTTCCCATGGGTGTACAGGGTGTTGGTACAGTAAACTTCCATGAACTCTAATATAGTGGGCCGTATTCAGAGAGTCCAGAGTTCACCGCTATCTTAAATTGAATCTGCCGCCGACGCCAATGCGGCTCGCGTCGGCCCAGACTCTCGGGGGCTCTCCTTATTTCGTGGCCCGTTGTTATCGTTTTCTCTCCAAGGTATTATCCCGGAAGTCCCAGGAATGTCAATGCCTCGCTTAATCGATTCCCGGACCCGTTCTAATTATGTCGTGCCCGCGAACGATCGTTAATTACTGCTCGAACCATTAATTACCCCTTTCGAACGAACCGATGATACCGAGACAAGGGACATTCGCCATTTCGTTTTTTCTGCAAGGCACACACTTCACCCCGAAATTTTTCTTACACGTGAGTCGAAAGGGCATACTTCGGACTGCGTTTGGGAATTATTTCGCTGCAGGATGTGCGTTTTTTATCTCGTAGAATTTCGAAGCTGTGGTCTCAAACAATTACAGGGGGTGAACAATTAAAAGGGTGTCTTTGAGAATTTTTTTTGGGAGACGTGAACTTTGTAAAAAATTTTCTTGCGCGTAGTTCAAAAGTGCATATGCTGACACCCATATGAGAATTATTCTTTTTTTTGGACGTCGTTGCAGAATTTTAAACGGGGTCCAAAAATTTCAGTCCCTGAAAGATTGACAGAAAGGGAGCCCTTTGAGAATTTTTTCCAAGAGACACAAACTTTGTAGAGACTTTCTCTTTGCATGGTTCCAAAGTGCATGTATCGGAGCACATTTCAAAGCTTTCTCATTGCAGAAGAAAATAGAAAAATTCGATTTCTGTCCACGGTGCAGCAAGGTTGATGGATGATTGATCGAGACGTGTCTTGTGGCTCGAGAAATGTTTCCGCTTACTATTCATGAAAACAGGTATCGTTTGTACTAACAAAAAGCTACAGGTCTCGCGAAGTGGCGGCCATAAACAAAGAACTCGTTTGATTTGCATTTTTCTTGCACGACCACTTAAACGCACGGTGGGGCGCCTTTTCTTGATTGTCACTTCCTGCTGGTTAATTTATCAACGGCGCGAGCTAAATCATATCCTCTACCGCCGCCATTTCTGTATTCTGTACATGTATATATATATAAGAATTTATTATAAATGGAACTTTAGAAAACGTGACCACTTTTTGAATGACCTCCGTTAGAAAATAAAATCGTGTCACAGCGCGAATTAAATGAATCAATCTAATAATAATTATATTTAATAATCAATCTAATCTCGTGAAAAATTGGTCGAGGTTCAAGTGGTCGTGTAATGCTTCAAAGTTAGCAGAGCCACAATTATTTCCCTCGATATTTTGAAAGCATTTGACTGCAGGCCACGTTACATCCGTTCTAATAAGATAGGTATGTCTGCGGATCGTATAGTTCGCCATTAGACAGAACACTAATCCTGTTTAACATGTCCGAATTAATACATCAGTAGGTTTCCCTATTAATTAGCCTCTATAGAGGTGCGTTCGTGGTGAACCGGAACGTAGAATATACAATATCGAGCTACCGCGAGGGTTATATATTTAATACCTCAAAGACATAATATACAAGCTACAACTATAACAGAATCCTACTATCAGACATCAAGAAATTCTCTTTAAAAATTAAAACTCTACACCCTCGATCCTGCCAAAATGAATAAAATCTTGAAAAAGGATTTAAAAAATTATTTTCTGCAACCCATAAATTATTTAAAGTCTTTTTCAACGAAGTCTTTGAATGTGCGATACATTTGGCCACATATATGATGTTATTAAGAAAAATATTTGACTACTTGAGATAGCATAATTGAGTGTTTGTATGATCGAATGGTAGATTAAAATGTTGATTTAATGTTTAAATTTTCCTAAGAGCGAGTTTGATGGTGGTGCACCGTAACATAAATCCTGTTCCCAGGCTAGGTAGTCGAATTCCTATTTCAGCCAGAGACAACCACGTTCCATCCCCGCATTGATTAAAGTTTTAACCCCCTCCCCCCTCACGTGATTCCTGGCCAATTTCATCCTACTTCCCTTCGAATGAGCCTTTAAGATCACATATCTCGTCCGCGGTGACCCCTATTGGTCCTTATCTGCGTCCCCAAGACCTAATCTCGTTTATTCAACTGGATCCACAATTGCAATCCGAGAGATACCTACGAGCCAAAGTTTTATGGAACCTTTCGCCGTCGAGCTCTCTTTAATTAATTACCTTAATTATCTTCGAAAATATTATCTCAGAATACTCTGCTACCCGGGACTTCGAGATTAATTAACAAGAATAATACTTCTCGCAGATGGAAAGCCCGCAACTAGTTTGTCGCAAAAATATTTTCTGGTTACACAAAGCCCAGGAAATGGGCCAGAATTTTTTTCATAATGACCCTTTCGATCTCTCTTTCTCTCTCTTGAAAACAATTAAAGTCTGCATTTGGATGATTGAAGATTCTTCGCTAACTATGTTACACGGGGGACATTCTAGAATTTTGTTCACTAATTTACTCCTTGATTTTGCAAAATATAATTGTCCACTGATTAAATTAAGTCTGGAGAACACGTTAGAATTTTTTATCTATATATAATTTTAATATTTTTCCGATTGAACGAAGGCTGGAGGACACGCGTATATTTTTGTTTATTTTTATCCTCCAGCTAGTCGCGTTGAAAAATGTTCTTAGACTGGTCCCAAACGCATTTGTTCGTCTATAAGCCTTTACGAGCAGAATGCACACGATACCGCGTTTGACAAGCATTGCCGCGAGACATCTGTATTCGCGGACCATCAATTCCCTGGTTTACGACGGCTGGTGTGAATAAAATCTGATCCAGTACCTCTTGAATATTAATGATCCCGGCGCGACACTTCGTATACACGTGGCCCGCGCTGCTAGCCACGATAAACGCGTTTATGGATGTATCGAAGTTCATTTCTCCCTGCTACCCTCTGTTTGCTTTGTTCCACCCCCCTCGTGGAGTGCTCGTCACGTCTGCCTCTCTCGAGACTTTCCTCGAAAGAATAATTTCTCCTGACCCTACTCAACTAACTAAAATTTTTTTACAAATTCACAAAACAGACCATAAGTGTAATAATTTTTTGTAGCCTTCCGTTGTCTGAAGCAGTAGCTCGAGGATAATTATTACAAGTCTAATGGTTATTGGTTATTACACACATGTGGTTTGAAAAACTTTAATAATTTTTCATTAAGCCAGGAAGTTTGTTTAATAGAACCTTTGATTTTTCGGTTCTTCTTCTTTTCTTTTTGTTTTTCAACACGGAATTATATAATTTACATTTATTCATTTTTACAGACACAATTATACAGAGTGTCCCAAAATTCCTTCAGCATAAGGAAATGGGAGGTTCTTGAGATCATTTGAAGCAACATTTTCCTTTGCAAAAATAGCGTCCGC